>CM036774.1:3981963-4101963 GCA_020796225.1 Arion vulgaris
CCGTTATATGTTACATGGGCCTGCAAGTAATTTCTCCATACCACACTATCCTCGGCAACTCGCTAAATCTCCTCCATGGAACTGAGACCGATACCTCTTGTCTCTCTCAGTAAAGTTCGTTTTAGGGTCTCCTTAGGTCGACCTCTCTTTCTTGAACCCTTTGCATCCACTTCAATGCCTGCTTTGATATTCGTTGATCATTTCTCCTCAAGGTGTGTCCAACATATCTCCATCTTCTCTCTCTTATAACAGTTGTCACTAGTGGTTGACCAGACATGTCTCTGATTTCATCACTTCCCTGAATTCGTTCCATTTTATATTCATTATTTTTTGCAGACATCTATTTTCAAATGCATTCAACTTGCTTTCTATATCTTTAGTCATTTTCGAACTCTCGCTGGCATATGTTAGATTGATACAACATTTGAATTGAAAATTCGCAATTTAGTTTTAATACTATATGACTTGCAGTTACATATTTTATTTAGACTTTTAAAAGCTACACAATGCAATAACAAAATAAACAACACCACATTGAAATATTTCCATCGATTCAAGTATCTGGGAATATTCAGCAACATCAGATGGAAAATGTATAACAGAGATAGGAGTAGAATAACTCAAGCGAAAGCAACTTTTATGGAAATGTAAAACATCATCATCAGGTAGGTTGTTCATTCCGGGGCCTGGCTCCATGACAGCAATCCTGAAAAACTCTGTTCTGTGCAAGTTGGCCGGCGTCAGTAGCAGTTATTCCCAGATCGTCAATGACATCTTGCACCCATCGTTTTCTAGGTCTTCCTCTCATTCTTCTACCAGGCACCGTTCCATCCAAAATTATTTTCCCTAGGTACTAATGTCAAATAATAGTCACACTGCAACCTTTAAGGCATGTTGTAGGAGACTACTAAGGTAGGGACCTAGGGGAACTACCCTGGTAACTGAAATGCGTCGCAGAAATCGGATGTACTGGCCTACTAGTAGGCGCATAACACACAATGTACAACCCATCTTAAGCTCGAATCTCATACAAATCACAAAGAGTGGTTACCATTGGTCGATATGGATCGTTTGAAAAAGAAGAACAAAAACACACTGTCCGTTCGATGATTAGTTCCGGGTCAAAGGCGCTTGGGGACAACGCCGTGCCAGGATTAGTGAGCTGGCACTAATCAAGATCCTACCCCACCTCCTCGTGGTAACCCTGGTAACAGACACTAGTTCTTGTTTGGCTAAGCGGGTAAGTATCGAGGTAGTTGTAGCAGTGTAAGCACGGAAAGCAATACAGTTGCAAAAACGTGAACAAAATGCACATATCTCCTGGCCGATGTCCCATGAAAAATTCCTCAAATTTTTGCAGAAACGTAAGAAAATAGCAGTGTACGAGTTGTCAGCTAACGAATGCTAACTCCCCCGGAGTAAATGACCGCACCATAATTGCCACCTACGGGGCAAAAAGAGTTTATAAGCACGAAGTGAAACAAGTCAACAGTCGTACCACAATTATCAGCTTCCCGGTCGATGGGAAAGGCAGTACAAATGAGCAGGAAAAGATGAGAAGTGCATCCAAAGCAGTGACGCGGTCCCACATAGGGTGAAACTTGGAGCCCTGAGCCCGAATAGAGACCTGCATATCATGACAGTCTCGATGCATGGTAAATGTGAGCACGGAGATAAACAGGGTGGGCAGCCACAAAGTGGAGCAAACACGCATATGGACAATAAATCGTGTCGACACATGGGAAGGTTGCAGTAAATTCCGTACAAGAGACAACGCGCAGATAAACCTATTGGGTAAAGTTGGACGAGCACAAATCCCAAAGTTGCGTTTTAGTGCCTAACGAAACTGCCCTCCTGGGACAACCGGGCAGGGTACTGTTGCATTAACAACTAACATCCCCGGAAGAACTGAGGTGGGTGATGTTGGCGATCGTAAAATTTCAGTTGCATTTCTACCGCCAATTGAAACGACCCTCTAAAATATTTGTGCGCAGCCCCAGTCCAGTGTTTCCTGGGGACAGGGAAAATGCAGAGTAAAATCTTACAAATTGTCAAATGCTGACATGCGCCCCGAAACGGCTGAGAATACTCCTACTCATGAACAAACTCACCGTGGATAGAAAAGTAAGGTCGATAGTGCAAAGGCTTGACTGGTACAAACCCAAACATTGGCTAAGGGCAATACTTTTCGGACGCCATCATCCTCCTCAGAGTAGGATGACGTCCAAACACCATGGCTCAGATCATATAAAGTCTAACCATACCGCCAAAATATGATCGCTTGTACGACAAGCACATATGGCTTGTATCGCTTGTACGACAAGGCGTCTCCAACGACTGAGAATGTTCCTAATCCGGAACGACCTCGTATAGTCAGAAAGAGCAGATATTGTAGACATACTCTTTGGCGAAGATCATATAGCCCAAATATAAGGAGAAAAAATTGATCGTAAAAGAGCAATGAATGCAGAAAAGGTGACCGTTCCAATGACTAGCCCTAGAAGGGTCGATAATGCTCCTAAGTCGGAACGAGCTCACCCAATCAGCTCAGAGTAGCTAATGCTCTTTAGCGTAGATCCAAACCCAAATGTAACGCACTAAATGATCATTAAAGAGTGTTTATCTTACCATGCGTACGGAACGATCTCAGCAAAGGCAGGAAAGCCAATAGAGAAGTCATCCGTTCTGCCTTCACTAGCTAACGCTGTCCTAGAAAGAGTTAAACGGACAACATGTTTCCTGCAACGATCACTCTTGAAGGATCTAAGTTTCAAGTACCTCTGAAGACGGCAGAAGCTGTCCATATGGTTGAGGGACACCTGTAAAAGGGTAATCTTAGGCCTCACGCAAAAGTCAGTCAGAAACACAATACCAGGCGTCATGACTTTCCGCCTGAATTAACAGAGGGCGTGCGAGAGGAAAAGAAGAAGACTAGTCCCCGGCCACATAACCAAACCAAGATAAAATGTCAATACTTTCTGATATAACCAAAGAAGACATTCGTCTTAGGTTGAAATGACCGTGTCTCAGCCACATAGAGTCTTAATCCACAACCAAAGAAACAAACTAACTAACTAATCTTATCTTATCTTATCTTATCTTAACCACATTTGCCGTGAAGCGTCGTGGGAGAGTTAGTTTTCTATCTTGTGCCAGGTATGTTGCGCTTGACGTTGTCAGTCCATGCTTTCGCAGGGACTCTGAGATGTTATCTATCCATCATGTTCTTGGCCTGCCTCGTGCTCTGCACCTTCAGTGTCGATTATTTAGGCACGTGATGGTAGTAAATGTGGTTCCATTCTCATTAGATGGTCGAACCACTTGTTTTCTTTGCTTCTCGATATACTGTATGTATGGTATAGTACCAACGATGCTTCTGATATTCTCGTTTCTCACTCTATCTCTCCTTGTAACTTTGACAGCTTTTCGTAGACATCTCATTTCACAAGTTGTAATCTTTCTTTCTTGTGTCTTAGTCAGGGGCCATGTTTGGCACTGATAGCAGAGAGTTGGAATAAATATGCAGTTTATCAGTTGTCGTTTGAAAGCCATATTAATGCTTGGATGTTTTAATATTGGTGACAGTTGGTATGTCACTGCGTTTGCCTTCTGACATCTAGTCTCGATTTCTCTGTCCATCTTTCCATCTGCTGTGAATATACTCCCGAGATATTTGAATTCTGAAGTCTGTTGTATTTTGACATTATTCACGTGTATATTTAGTTGACCTGTTGACCTGCTTATTGTCATGACTTCTGTTTTAGAGGTGTTAATTTTCAACTAACTAATAAACATAATTTTTCATTTGATTTCTATTGCAGATACAGATTGTCATCCTGGAACATATGGTCTGAACTGCAGCAGCGGTTGCAATTGTCCAAACGCAGAGGTCTGTGCTGTTTCAACGGGAGGCTGCAGAACTACCTGTCCAACAGGGTATTATGGGTTTACGTGTGAACACACATGCCCAGTGACGTGCCTAAACAAGGACTGCACATTAAATTCTGGGTTCTGTAATCATTGTAAACCAGGCTACAAAGGAAAAAAGTGTAATGATCGTGAGTATAAATAACGTGGAGAGAGCGTATTTTTTTCCCGATACAGAAGCATTTGAGCTATTCAGCTCTTCGGCTCGGTGTCATGGACATCATTACCCTTCGGTTCGGTGCCACGAACACCGCGAATCTGGAGAACCTGTGGCTTTTCTGCCAGCCCGCGGAATTGAACCCACACTCACAGAGAACTTGTCACCCGCCGTCCAATGTGCTACGAACACGCTGGGCAGGCGGGCGACCGTGAGGATAAAAACGTGAAGTAATTGTGTGCATAAAAACGTGAAGTAATTGTGTGCATAAAAACGTGAAGTAATTGTGTGCATAAAAACGTGAAGTAATTGTGTGCATACAAACGTGAAGTAATTGTGTGCATACAAACGTGAAGTAATTGTGTGCATACAAACGTGAAGTAATTGTGTTCATAAAAACGTGAAGTAATTGTGTGCATAAAAACGTGAAGTAATTGTGTGCATAAAAACGTGAAGCGAGTGCGTGTGTTTAAAACCATGTTGTGATTGTGTGTATGGCCTTTTTCATCTTTACAGTCGGTCAATTGACAAGTGTTTTACTGTGACAACTTCTGAGTTTTCGCTTTTCTCTCTTGTCTTTACAGACGGTCAATTGACAAGTGTTTTACTGTGACAACTGAGTTTTCGCTTTTCTCTCTTGTCTTTACAGACGGTCAATTGACAAGTGTTTTACTGTGACAACTTCTGAGTTTTCGCTTTTCTCTCTTGTCGTTCAGTTCATACATAAGTCTCTTCTCAAAAGACTCTGCGCTTTTCGTAATTTGGCTTTCCACATAACTCTGTCATCAGCTAGTCCCTCTCATGTGCTGGGACCTATAGAAAAGTTTTTCATTGAGGCTTTGCAGACATTTTTATATCTGAGCAGTGGTCTGCCCTGGTGCCTCTTCCCCTCCGATAATTCACAGAACAACATTTGTGTTGGTATGCGGCAAGTTTCCATTCTTCTCACGTGTCCCAACCATCTTAGTCGTCTACTGCTGATCATGCCCATGATGGAAGGCAGTTTTGCACGTAGCAGTACTTCAGAGTTGGTTATCTTGTCGTACCACCTGATGTTCATAATCTTGCGGAGACATCGAAGGTGAAATATGTTAAGTCTCCTCCCGTGTCTTGAGTAGGATGTCCATGTTTCTGAGCCATATAGTAAAGAACTAGTTACACAGGCTCGATATATTTGAGTCTTCGTCTGCAATGTCAGTTTTGTGTTGTCCCACGCTCGCTTTGATAGTATGCCGAATGTAGTAGCCGCACTCCTATACGAGCGTTGATTTCTTCATCAAGAGAAAGACTGGCAGTGACCATGGACCCAAGATAGCAGAATTTGTGAACTGGTGTTAGATGGTTGCCATTTAAAATGATATTCGTTGTGTTACCTTCCTGAAATAAAACAACTGTTTTGGAGACACTTATTGTCAGAGAAAATAGGTCGCATGCCTTTGACAAATTATTAATTAGACATTGCAGTGTAGTCTCACTGTGGGCGACTAAGGCAGCATCGTCAGCGAAAAGGAGGTCCTTGAGAAGTATTTCCGTCGTTTTTGTCTTGGCTCTTAAGCGAGCCTAGTTAAACAGTGAACCATCAGATCTAGTGCGGATGAAAACATCACCATCAGCGTCCCCTAAAGCGTGGTTGTATGTGTGTATAAAAACGATATAAACAAGGTTTAATATTGCTAGTTTTATAACTAAGCATTTCTTCTTCAAACACTTCATATCGACCACTCTGTGATTTGTATGTGATCTGAGCCTAAGAACGATTGTAGGTTGTGTCAGTGATGAGACTACAAGTAGGCCAGCACATCCGATTTCTGCGATGCGTTTTATTTATTAGGTAGCTTCCTTGGTCCCACATCTGTCCCCTTTTACGACATGTCTTGTAGGTCGTAGTGGTACTATTCCTTGCATCCCTGCGGGCGGCACCACACAGTCGAAAAAGAAGGGTTTAATATTAATAATTTCATGTTGAGAAGTTTAATATTAATAATTTCATGTTGAGAAGTTTAATATTAATAATTTCATGTTGAGAAGTTTAATATTAATAATTTCATGTTGAGAAGTATAATATTAATAATTTCATGTTGAGAAGTTTAATATTAATAATTTCATGTTGAGAAGTATAATATTAATAATTTCATGTTGAGAAGTTTAATATTAATAATTTCATGTTGAGAAGTTTATATTAATATTTTCATGTTGAGAAGTTTAATATTAATAATTTCATGTTGAGAAGTTTAATATTGATAATTTCATGTTGAGAAGTTTGATAATTTCATGTTGAGAAGTTTAATATTAATAATTTCATGTTGAGAAGTTTGATAATTTCATGTTGAGAAGTTTGATAATTTCATGTTGAGAAGTTAATATTAATAATTTCATGTTGAGAAGTTTGATAATTTCATGTTGAGAAGTTAATATTAATAATTTCATGTTGAGAAGTTTAATATTAATAATTTCATGTTGAGAAGTTTAATATTGATAATTTCATGTTGAGAAGTTTAATATTAATAATTTCATGTTGAGAAGTTTAATATTAAAATTTCATGTTGAGAAGTTTAATATTAATAATTCTATGTTGAGAATTTTGATAATTTCATGTTGAGAAGTTTGATAATTTCATGTTGAGAAGTTTAATATTGATAATTTCATGTTGAGAAGTTTGATAATTTCATGTTGAGAAGTTAATATTAATAATTTCATGTTGAGAAGTTTGATAATTTCATGTTGAGAAGTTAATATTAATAATTTCATGTTGAGAAGTTTAATATTAATAATTTCATGTTGAGAAGTTTAATATTGATAATTTCATGTTGAGAAGTTTAATATTAATAATTTCATGTTGAGAAGTTTAATATTAATAATTTCATGTTGAGAAGTTTAATATTGATAATTTCATGTTGAGAAGTTTGATAATTTCATGTTGAGAAGTTTAATATTGATAATTTCATGTTGAGAAGTTTGATAATTTCATGTTGAGAAGTTTAATATTGATAATTTCATGTTGAGAAGTTTGATAATTTCATGTTGAGAAGTTTAATATTGATAATTTCACATTCCAGACTGTAGTGGCGGCATATATGGCGAGAACTGCTCATTACCTTGCCCAGAATTTTGTGCAGGGGGTGTATGTCATCACCTGACAGGTGACTGCTACCAATGTGAAGGACGACACGTTGGTCCGAAATGTGAAGGTATGAACTACCAGGTAACAGAACACACTATCAACATCTAGTTGCCTATTTTTTTAAAAATTTAGACACCACCCTCTCCTCCTTGAGGTGGATTCAAAACTCCCTCCACCACCCCATTTTCCTCAATATCCCTCACCAAATCATGTGTAAATTCCAAAATGCAAAAATAAATAATATACTTAACTCTGAGCTTAGTTAAAGCATTGTACCCTAAACATGACAACACTGTCCCCTAAACATGACAGCACTCTCCCCTAAACATGACAGCATTGTCCCCATAAACACCATAACATGGCCCATGAAAATGTAAACATTAAAAAATACTACTTTTTCACGTGTAATTGCAGTACTGAAATATACAATTTTAAGCTTAATTTTAATGTATTCAAACGTATTTAAACTAAAAATAAAGAAATGTTTGTAAAACTTAAAAGTTTTTGGAAAGAGTCTGTTCTTCTTCTTCTGCGATCGTTCTTCACGGCCAATTTTGGTCATTCTTATTGTGATGTATAATTGGTCCACTGGCAAGAACGGAGTGATCTACGTCGGGACGATTGTGCGCCCATGGTGACTAGGCCCGCCCGTCCGTTTTCAGCCAGCTTTTGATTTACTAGGGTGAGCTTTCCCTAGGTACGATCCTTTCGGATCTACGCCTTTACGATCAACTTTGCCGTATATTTGGGCTTTGTGAGTCTGTTCAAATTGATTAGAGCTAGGCTCCCATGCCGGAGACCCGTGTTCACTCCACGGCAAGGACAATAAGTTTTGTTTTTTTGGATGTGGGAAAAACTTGGAAAATCCTAACCTGAGCAGCTACGCGGCGACTGCACTAGCTATGCTGCCATTAAATACGTCCCACCTGTTCTACACCGTCCTATAAAGCGGTGCTACAGGTAGTAAAAGTAAAAAAAAAAAGTAAAGGAACCCTTTCATACCTCGTCGTATATAGGTCAATACAGTATTAAGCCTGTATTTTTCATTGACCGTCGGCACACAATGGGTGATGTGGTCAGCATCATGCCGGCCGCCTTTACTTTCCAAGAGCATGTCTGGTACCCAGTTGAGGCTGGGTCGACCTGATAGTCGGGAAAAATTCCACGCCCACTACAGGCAGTAACGAGTTATTTATTTTTTAAAAGTTTTACAAACTTAAAATTTTAATGGAAAAACATATTTAAACTAGGAAAAAACAAAATATTGTAAAAACTTATTGAAGCACAAAATTCACTAAGTTTTCATAACTTTTCACGTCTGCTGTGATATTTCCACACGCTTCATACGGGGATTGGGAACCTCCGAGTTTGAGAACTACTGCTCTTGCACAACCCAATATATGAACACAAGAAAGGATGTAAGGTCGAAGGA
The DNA here is from genome assembly GCA_020796225.1 of Arion vulgaris. Classification (NCBI taxonomy): domain Eukaryota; kingdom Metazoa; phylum Mollusca; class Gastropoda; order Stylommatophora; family Arionidae; genus Arion; species Arion vulgaris. The sequence goes on from CM036774.1 coordinate 3,990,601, forward strand.
TTGATTTCATTGCAGCGGGTTTTCCCACAAGACTTCGGCCCGGTCGGCAGAGATAGCACGCTATCTTCTGAGAGTGTTACACAAAGCAGAAACTCCATAGCTCCATCGACAAATAGACCTTACCACAGAAGCAGTGGCGGCTCGTGATCACTTTTGTTAGTGGCGCCAGACAGAAATTTTCGGAAAAATCATGGTTTCGGTTAGAATGTATTTTATTGTATAAAATAATAAATACACGTTACACTTTACTTTTGATGGGCCCGGCCCCACTGGCCCTTAATGACGAGCCGCCACTGCACAGAAGAAAACAAACTAGAATACAATACATTGTCCACTTTTAATTTCTATTTATACGCATTACATTAACTCCTTCGCCCTGGCTAGACGATATGTCGGCTCGCAGTATGTATTTTTTTCTTACATAACGCAAAGCCTTGATTCTGGCAAAAAGAGTATACATGGCAATATAAATGCGTCCAGAGACGAAACAAATTTCCGGAGCGGAAGGGTAAGCTAATGTCAATTTTCACATCTTTCAGATTGTCCTGGTGGCGTATGTGGCTCAAGGGTTAGTAACCTCGGTCTATTAACCTCGACGTTCTGAGTTCGAATCACGCTGCTGACAATTTGGTTGCAAATTGTCCGCGTGGATTTTAACAAAAGGATGATGGCACCACCGTTCAGAAAACAATGGCAAACTACTGAACGTAATAATGCCTAGAAAAATCACAAACAGCGTTACAAAGCTGGTGTTGATTCGCAAAGTCCTGTAAAGGATATGAAATTCACTTTTTTTTTTTCTTTTCAGATTGTCCTATTAAAAAATATGGCATTAGATGTAACATGAGTTGTCCCCAGTTTTGTTTAATTACCGCTTGTAAGAAGGAAACTGGGAAATGCTCGCAGTGCCAGTTGGATTATTCCGGGCCTAACTGTAGAGGTAAGTACTGACTCCACACCTGTCTAACTTACCTGTATGTATGTTTATCATGTGCGAGTCATGGACAATAAACAAACAGATCGAAAAATCTATGTGAGCCGCAGCGATGTGGTATTACAGAGGAATAATGATAATCCCGTGGAATGTTAATGACTAAATGTGGAGGTGTTGGATGAGGTCAAGACACAGAGTAAGCTTATCATCAATTCCGTTTCATCATTTTTTGAACATGTGATAAGAAAGGAGGTTTAGAACACACTGTAACAACCGGTAAAATCGAGGAGAGACGAGACAGAGGAAGACAGAGAGAGAAAATGTTGGATAGCCTGACTTCATGGCTGGGAAGAGCGTCAACATCTTGAGATGATAGCAAACACCAGAGACAGAGATTTGTAGAAATCCATTATCGCTTACGCCAGCCGGCACGGCATCTGATAATGATGATAGCATTTTTAATTCACGCTATTCTCGCTAGCGTGTTGCCAGGGCTCCGGGGAGCAAGTATAGCAACACTGCGACCTACACGGCATTTCAAAGTTCGGTGCTCGCCTCTTGTTCCAAAGGAACTTGGTTCGCTCCCTCGATGAACTTTCGAACATTTTTCCAGAGATTCCTGATCTCAGTGAAAGTGAGATTGAGTTCCTAGTCCTGTCGGAGACGGACGATATAAAGTAGTCCATGTTGAAGTTGAGCACATAAAAGAACCCTTGATAGTTTAAAATCAAGAAGAGCAGGTTGGAAAGTCGCTGCCCAAGTAACAATTCATTATAAGTTTTAAAAAAAATAAATATTGAGCACTTGTTAACCACTCTGTGTGATTTGTATGTGATCTGAGATTAAGATCGATTTACATTGTGATAGTTATGCGCCTATAAGTAGGCCAACACATCCGATTTCTGCCACGCTTTTTATTTACTAGGGTAGCTTTCCTAGGTCCTATTTCAGTCGGCTTTTTTCGACATGTCTTGTAGGTCGCAGTGGTGATATTCTTTGTTTCCTTTGCAGGACCCGGCACCACAGGTGGTTGGTATAGATCGAAAGAAAGAAGAAGAAAGAGAAGAACATAATGCAGCATGTCAGCAGATCTGATTCCCCATAGGAGATGCCATGAGAAGTATTCTCATAGGAGATGCCATGAGAACTAATTGTCCATAGGAGATGCCATGAGAACTAATTGTCCATAGAAGATGCCATGAGAACTGATTGCCCATAGAAGATACCATGAGAACGTATTCCACGTAGAAGATGCCATGAGAACTGATTGTCCATAGGAGAAGCCATGAGAACTAATTGCCCATAGGAGATGACTTGAGAACTGATTGCCCATAGGAGTTGCCAAGAGAACTGATTTAAGACCATACTTGCTTCTTCCAATTTAACATTAACTAGATGGACACAACAGGTATCTCCACTAGAACAAAGCTCAAGATATTCAGCTCAAATGTGAAATCTGTGTTGCTGTATGACTCAGAAACGTGGCGAGTCACTAAGTTAAATACAAAATAGATTCAGACATTTGTCAAATGATGTCTTCGTCCGATTCAGACTGAGATGTAAGATAGAGTTGCAAGCACAGACTCGTAGATAAGAACAGGACAGGAACCCGTGTTAACACAGGTTCTTCTTTCTTCTTGTGTCGTCACATTGCTACCGGGTTGTTGCCCAGTGTCGTCACACTGCTACCGGGTTGTTGCCCAGTGTCTTCACAATGCTACCGGGTTGTTGCCCAGTGTCGTAACATTGCTACCGGGTTGTTGCCCAGTGTCATGGTTTTCTGTTTTTGTCTTGTGCTGTTCTGGTGGCTTGGGTGATTGATATTTTTGCTCTTTCACAGGATTCTACTATGCGTTCTATACATCTTTTTGTGGTCTTCCTCTCGCCTTCTTCCCTGATGTTCTGTTATAGAAGACTATGTATACTGTGGAGTTTGGATGCATTCTTATTAAGTGGCCAAACCATTTCATTCTTTGTTTTTCAATGTATTTCAAGCAAGGTTCTGTGCCAACTTTCTTTCTTATGTTGATGTTGGTGACTCTGTCTTTTCTGGTGTTGTTGGTAACTTTTCGCAGGTAGCGTATTTCACCAGATTAAGAGGAGAAAATGGTCATGGGTTGGGTATACCCTACGGAAGACACAGTCGAGTGTCACTAGACAAGCACTTGAGTAGAACCCGCAAAGAAAACAGAAAAGGGAACAGACCTGGAGAGAAAGTCTTCTTGAGGAACTGAAGAGTACTCCACTATCATGGAGACCATAAAGAAAAAAGCCAGATACTGGTAAAAGTGGGGAATAACTGTTGATGCCCTATGCTCCACAAGGAGTATGTGAGGAATATGTAAGTAAGTAGGTATACAACATACATAACACAAAATATAAGAAGGTGCTGTGCTCTCTGTCCCCAGCTAACGATACGTCAAATACATTATTTATGATTATTCCTATTCTGTGTATGGCAGCCATTGCGACGTACGTCTTATTCAAATTAAGGCAAGATGTCATATTAGACATGGAGGACATGGGTATGAATTTCAACTCAATCTTATCTTATCTTATCTGATGTTATGTGTTATGTTATCTTATCTTATGTTATGTCATGGTATGTGTTGTTAAGTTATGTTACTTTATGTTATGTTATGTGTTATGTTATGTTTTGTTATGTTATGTTATGTTATGTGTTGTTATATGTTATGTTATTTTATGTTATGTTTTATGTGTTATGTTATGTTTGTTATGTTATGTTTTGTTATGTTATGTTATGTTTTGTTATGTTATGTTATGTTATGTTATGTTATTTTATTTTATGTTATGTTATGTTATGTTATGTTATGTTATGTCATGTCATGTTTTTCTATCTTATGTTATGTGTTGTTATGTTATTTTATGTTATGTTATGTTATGTGATCGAAGTAATAACACATTAGTATTTCCCATGCAACTGCACCCTCCGCTGCATTAGCCATTCCAAAGTTCACTTGCTCACCGTACCCTCGAGAAGTGATCTCTGTTGCTATTTGGTTAAGCCCTTTGTTTTATGAGTCGAATGTCGTGGGTTTGAATCTGAACCCTGCCGTTCTGTTCACGAGTGACATTTTTCCCGAGACTCCCAGGATTGTTGTTGGAGCTACGGAGTTCAGGGTTTTTGCAATACTCTCGGCAGGTGGTGTACCATTTCTGCGGAGAGGGCCATATGGGGTAAAACCCGGTGCAATGAAGTCAATTCTTCGGCTTAAAACCCTTTTAAAACCTCGAGAGGTTGAATATTATACATTCTCTCTCTAGCATGAAGGCGATGTCTGGTAACTACACTCTCAACTCCAAATTCTGGCATTCGGTCCAGTGTATGAGAATCGGCCATTTCATAAACATGAGAGCGCATCTTACTGATGCTGTCGGTTCTGTCCATACTTCTTTCATCTTGAGTCGGGACATTGATGATATCGGCTCTGTTTATACTTCTTCCATCTTGAATCGGGACATTGATGATATCGGCTCTGTCCATACTTCTTCCATCTTGAGTCTGGACATTGATGATATCGGCTCTGTTTATACTTCTTCCATCTTGAATCGGGACATTGATGATATCGGCTCTGTCCATACTTCTTCCATCTTGAATCGGGACATTGATGATATCCGCTCTGTCCATACTTCTTCCATCTTGAGTCGGGACATTGATGATATCGGCTCTGTCCATACTTCTTCCATCTTGAATCGGGACATTGATGATATCGGCTCTGTCCATACTTCTTCCATCTTGAGTCGGGACATTGATGATATCGGCTCTGTCCATACTTCTTCCATCTTGAGTCGGGACATTGATGATATCGGCTCTGTCCATACTTCTTCCATCTTGAGTCGGGACATTGATGATATCGGCTCTGTCCATACTTCTTCCATCTTGAGTCGGGACATTGATGATATCCGCTCTGTCCATACTTCTTTCATCTTGAGTCCGGGTATTGATTGCAAAAAAATCGGCATGTTCGTTGCCCTGCACTCCATTATGTCCAGATGTGTACAGTCAAGTCATTGTCTTGAAATGTGAACTCCAAATGCTGTTCACTCACTCCGAGCCTGTTCACCCACTCCGAGCGCTGTTCCACTCTGAGCGATGTCACCCTCCGAGCGCTGTTCACCACTCGAGCGCTGTTCACTCACTCGAGCGCTGTTCACCCACCCGAGCGCTGTTCAGATTCAACCCCTTTTGAAGCATATTGATAGAGTCATTACTTTTAAATACATAATCAGCCCCGCCTGCCAGCGTTGGACTGCGGGTGACAAGCTGCCTGTGAGTGCGGGTTCAATTCGCGGACTGGCAGAAAAGCCACAGGTTATAAGATTCACGGTGTTCGTGGCACCGAACGAACGGTTACAGTCCATGCACCGAGCTGAAGAGCTGAAAGCTCAAGCGCTTCTGATCGGAAAAAATACATAATCGTATCATTGATTAAGTGCCATCTCCACATCTAACGTTGAACATCTGATCTCGAAAACTTCCTGCCTCTTCTCATTACGTTCCTTCCTAATAGTCTTTGTTCACCTATTAACTTTTACAATACGGCAAGCCACATGTCAAACCGTCCAATAGAATCAATTCTTCGACAAACTACATCACATACCAAAACATTTATTAAAACATTATTAATGTGTTACATTTTATGATATTTCCGTGTTATGTGGGTGGGGTCACCCTGGTCAACAAACAGATAACGCCTACAACCAACTTAGTAGAGTAGAATGGGTTGTTAAGTTCCGTCTTCGAACTGGGCACAATAGGCTGAGGTACTATCTGCTGGACTATAGACAAGATAGACCATATTGAATTATGTGCATGTGTCAACAACAAGATAATAAAGACACATTCGGTAAGAGTGTCCAACATACACTGAACAGAGAGAAAACACACTTGGTAAACTTCCACTTCAGTCCAAGACAAGCGATATGGAGATGTACACAGACTCCGTTTGACCACTAACTACTTTAGAAGCATACAAATCGATATCAGTCCAAGACAAACGATATGCAGATGTAACAGACTCCGGTTGACCACTAACTACTTTAGAAGATAAACGATGTCAGTCCAAGACAAACGATATGGATGTAACAGACTCGGTTGAACTAACTACTTTAGAAGTATACAATCGATATCAGTCCAAGACAAACGATATGGAGATCGTAACAGCTCCGTTCGACCACGAACTACTTTAGAAGCATGAAATCGATTCAGTCCAAGACAAACGATATGCAGATGTACACAGACTCCGTTTGACCACTAACTACTTTAGAAGCATACAAATCGATATCAGTCCAAGACAAACGATATGAGATGTAACAGACTCCAATTGACCACTAACTACTTTAGAAGTATACAAGTCCATGTCTGAAAAGGTTGGAAGTAAAAAAAGAAGAAGTTAGTTAATGTTGTAATATCAGAGACAACATATTTAAAATCTATAACATTTTACATTTGTTTCTTTTTTCGCCCGTGTGTTGCTGGTGTACGCAAAGGGAGCAAAGAGTAGCAACACTACAACCTACAAGGCGACTGAAGTAGGGATTAGGAATCTACCCTAGTAAATAAACAGTATCGCAGAAAGCAGATGTGCTGGCCTACTTGTAGGCACATAACTGGCACAACGTACAAACTCTCTTAGGGTCAAATCGCATACAAATTCATACAAATCGCATACAAATCAATACAAATCTGCATACAAATCGCATACAAATCGCATACAAATCGTATACAAATCGATACAAATCACATACAATCCATAAATCGTGAAATCCATACAAATCGCTATACAAATCCATACAAATCGCATACAAATCGTATACAAATCAGATACAAATCAGATACAAATCACATACAAATCGATACAAATCGCATACAAATCGGTACAAATCCATACAAATTCGCATACAAATCGCATACAAATCGCACACAAATCGCATACAAATCGTATACAAATCGCATACAAATCAGATACAAATCCATACAAATCGCATACAAATCGCATACAAATCGCATACAAATCACATCGACAAATCCATACAAATCGCACACAATCGCATCACAAATCCATACAAATCGCATACAAATCGCTACTCACAAATCGCATACAAATCACATACAAATGCATACAAATCGCATACAAATCGATACAAATCACATACAAATCACATACAAATCCACAAATCAATACAAATCCATACAAATCAGATACAAATCACATACAAATCAGATACAAATCACATACAAATCAGATACAAATCACATACAAATCAGATACAAATCACATACAAATCCATACAAATCAATAGAAATCACATACAAATCGTATACAAATCGCAAAGAAGTGGTTAACAAATGTGGTCGATATGGAGTGTTCCAAGAAGAAAATAAAAGGAATGAAAAAAAGTTATTTATATTAAGGAACAACAAGTTAATATAAAAAGTAAAATCTGCCAAATTGTCATAATGTTTCATTGATACTGTCTCATGTCTTCCTGGGGTGACACCCATCCCAGGCTGAGAACCGTTGATTGTATTACTTATTTTGTTTTGTTTGTATTACAGATATTTCCACCACCACCGTCTCCACCGCCTCCACGTACGCATCAGTTTAGAACTCACAGATTCATCATGCCAATATCTCTTCATTACTTCGCCATCATTTTGTCATCATTTCGTCATAATTTCGTCATAATTTCGTCATCATTTCGTCAGCTTTTCGTTATAATTCCGTCAACTTTTCTTATATTTGGTCAGGTTTTCGTCATCATTTCGTTATAATTTCGTTATAATTTCGTCATCATTTCGTCAACTTTTCGTTACAATTTCGTCAGCTTTTCGTTATAATTTCGTCAGGTTTTCGTTATAATTTCGTCAGCTTTTCGTTATAATTTCGTCAAGTTCGTTTTTCGTCATTTATATTTCGTCAGCTTTTCGTTTACATTTCGTCAGCTTTTCGTATATTTCGTCAGCTTTTCGTTAAATTTCGTCAGGTTTTCGTTCAATTTCGTCAGCTTTTCGTTACCATTTCGTCAGCTTTTCGTTATAATTTCGTCAGTTTTCGTTGATTTGTCAGCTTTTTAGTTTCTCAATTTCGTTTTTAGATTTTCGTTATAATTTCGTCAAACGTTTATATCGTCAGTTCGATAATTTCGTCATAATTTCGTTATATTATCGTCAGTTTTCGTTATAATATCGTCAGCTTTTCGTTATAATTTCGTCAGCTTTTCGTCATAATTTCGTCAGCTTTTCGTTACCATTTCGTCAGCTTTTCGTTATAATTCCGTCAGCTTTTCGTTATAATTCCATCAGCTTTTCGTCCTCATTTCGTCAGCTTTTCGTTATCATTTCTCAGTTTTTCGTTGTAATATCGTCAGATTTTCGTTAAAAGTTTCGTATATTTCGATAATATTGTCAGATTTTCGTTATAATTTCGTCATAATTTCGTTATAATATCGTCAGGTTTCGTTATAATTTCGTCATAATTTCGTTATAATATCGTCATTTTCGTTATAATTCTCGTTTTCGATAATTTCGTCAAATTTCATCATCTCGTCGTCATTTCGTCATAATTTCGTCATCAACACGTCATCATTTCGTCATTATACAGATTGCAGTTGAACGTTGCTAATATTGTGTTGCATTAACCCTTTCACTCCGTATGTATTTATATTTATATATATATATATATATATATATATATATATATATACTGAATTAGCCAGTATACTGGTGTTGCGTCGTAATACAAAAATATTGCGAAGCAGTGTAGAGGCTTGCAAGTGCGAATGGGTTAATGGTGGTTGTAATATTGTTGTATTAAGTTACAAAATTAACAGTAACATCTCTGAAGACAACAGAGATTTAGTTCAGTCGTCGGATCATCATCACTGTACGTCGAACCAGTTAGTCCATAAGTGCTTCGATCTCTCCCTCAGTATGTCTCTCAGTGTGGGGCGACTAACGACACCGGTTCTGTGTTGGTTTACTATTCTTCTTTGGCTACCAGTATAGTGCTCTTGTCTAGCTACACAACATTTGACTTGGATTATTCTTTTGTCAGTCTATATAATATTACCAGATTCACCACTATCACTCCACCACTAAAGATTTGGTTATTACGAAGAATGTTGGAGGACCAAATGATTGCTATAAAGTGAAGATTAGTTCAGGCTAGTTAATCGATATTCCTGCAATCTCATGAGGAATTAGTCCTTCATTACAGCTATAGTCTCAATGTTCCTACGCACACTGTTCAAAAAAAAGTAAAGGAACTTTTGTTATACAAGATAGTATATAGGGCAATACAGTGTTAGGTTCGTATTTTTCATTGACCGTCGGAACACGGTGGGTGATGTGATCAACCTTGGGTGTAAAGAATAGAACCACTGTTACCTACCACACATGTCGTAAGAGTCGACTAAGGAGGTTTGGCTGAAATCGGATGCACGTGTCCTAACCGTGTAGAAGTCTATGCGTTTAGGGCCTACCAAACCAATGTGAACGTATACACGTTCTTGGCAAAGATCAAACATATCACAAAGAGTGATTAAAATTGGTCGTAACGAACGAACGCAAAGAAGAAGAAGAAGACCAACATCACGCTGGACAAGTTTACTTCCCAGTGCTTTTTCCTGGTACCCAATTAAGGCTGGGTCGACAGACAGAAAAACGTGGTCATCTCCACGCCCACTGGGAATTGAACCTGGCAATTAACCTAGAAGCCAGTTCCTAACAACTACGCTAACGCGGCTGTCACTATGAACACTGTTTTATTGATAGGACCATCATAATTGCACTTTGGTGAGTAACCATGTGTGCTCTGATCTCTTTCTTACACAGGAAGATATCAGCTGCAATGCACGAATTCCGTATCACCGATGACGGTCCCCGATGTAACTTTGAAGATGGTGAAGATATTTCTCTAGGAATTGTATTTTTCATTGCTAGCTACACCTTCCTTGTACAGGGTGTTCAACTTAAAAGCAGCCTGTGAATGGAGCTAATCTGGCATATATGTATGGAAATGAGAAGGTTCAGTTATGACGTAGTATAGGTCAAGGTTGTGTGATGGTGTGTAATTGTAGTGCGGGAAGGGCGATGAACAAATGTGACGTAGGACAAGCTAGTCAGAACCGGTTTAAATAGTAAATAAACACAGCGCGAAGGTTATCTGGCAACTTTCGATTTGTAAATGGGGCTGAATTATCTTGAACACCCTGTATAACCTACAGTCTGTCAGAATTATTGAACTCAAGAACACATTTGACTAAATCGTTGCTAGAAAAATGTACTTGACTTTGCATTTTTTCCCTCTGTTCCTTGTGGAGAAGAGGGCTTCAACAGGTGTCCTCCACTATTCCCGATCTCTGGCTGTTTTCTTTATGGTTTTCCAGGATATTCAGCATCCTTCATGGCTTTTTTCTTTACGGCTTTCTTTTTTACAACATTCTTCTTTACATCTTTCGTCTTGATTGCTTTCTACTTTACAACTTTCTACCTTACAACTTTCTACTTTACAACTTTCAACTTTCACTTTCACTTACAACTTTCTACTTTACAACTTTCTACTTTACAACTTTACAACTTTCTACTTTACAACTTTACAACTTTACAACTTTCTACTTTACAACTTTCTACTTTACAACTTTCTACTTTACAACTTTCTACTTTACAACTTTCTACTTTACAACTTTACAACTTTCTACTTTACAACTTTCTACTTTACAACTTTCAACTTTCAACTTTACAACTTTACAACTTTCTACTTTACAACTTTCTACTTTACAACTTTACAACTTTCTACTTTACAACTTTCTACTTTACAGCTTTCTACTTTACAACTTTCTACTTTACAACTTTACAACTTTCTACTTTACAACTTTCTACTTTACAACTTTACAACTTTCTACTTTACAACTTTCTACTTTACAACTTTCTACTTTACAACTTTCACACCTTCATTCTAAATGACTTTCTACAATCTGTTCAGACGTCTTTTTCCTTACAACTTTTACTTTACAACTTTACTACTTTCTACTTTACAACTTTCTACTTTACAACTTTTTACTTTACAACTTTCTACTTTACAACTTTCTACTTTACAACTTTCTACTTTACAACTTTCTACTTTTACAACTTTCTACTTTACAACTTTCTACTTTACAACTTTCTACTTTACAACTTTCTACTTTACAACTTTTTACTTTACAACTTTCTACTTTACAACTTTCTACTTTACAACTTTCTACTTTTACAACTTTCTACTTTTACAACTTTCCAGCATCCTTCAGTTCATAAAGATGACGTTGTCTACAGATCTGTTCAGGACGTCCCTTTTTTCCCATTTCCTTGCGGGTTCCACTACAGTGCTTGTATATGGGCAATCGACGCTGTCTTCCGCATTGTATGCATGACGATTCGTCATTGATTCCTACTAAAATATGTTATCGTAAGTCCCTGTCCTGTTCTCATTCACAGATCTCTATCTCGCGATCCCCGCCTAGACAGATGGACCTAATTTTATCATGAATTTTACTGTTGCTTGTTCACAGATCTGTGTTTAATACAGTGGCATACCATCTTTTTTTCGAATTAGAAGTACTTGAGCTTTCAGCTCTTCGGCTCGGTGCCATGGACATCGTAATCCTTCGACTCGGTGCCAGGGAACATCGTAACCCTTCGGATCGGTGCCATGGACATCGTAACCCTTCGGCTCGGTGCAACGAACACCGCAAATCTGGAGAATCTGTGGCTATTCTACAAGCCCGCGAAACTGAGCCACACTCATAGGGGGCTTGTCACCCATCCTCCAACCCGCGACCAACACGCTGGGCGGGATGGGCATACCATCTCAGTCCTAGAATACACCAAATACATTTATCGATAAAGAGACCGAATTGTATTTGTATTTTACTTGGTGACTCGCCATTTGTTTACCAGATTTTCTATATCAGATTGATATCGCCCGAGTGGTTACCGGGGCACAAATTTGGGGTGTAAAGTATAGAACCACTGTTACCTGCCACGCATGTCGTAAGGAGGTTTGGATGAAATCGGATGCTTGTGTCCGCTAGGGAATGCTAACCCGAAACAAAGGCTTGCAGAAAACGGGTGCACCAGACCGTAAGGCGCATAACATGGTGCAACAACCCCTCAGAATGAGGAATGGGATAGCGGATTCTATGGTCGCCAATCTGCCTCGGAGATTTAGCCAAGCAGTAAGAATGTCAGACCTACCATCACGAGGGTGGCTAAAACTTACTGCGGTAAGAGGTCGGCACAAACGGGAAGCAGAAATCATAGGAATTATATTCCTACAGAACTGCCCCCAGTATGCAGACTTGAGAAGAAAGAGGTGACCCACTTACAGTAGCGTCCAAGACAAAACTGTATGGCGTTGCTGATAATCTGAGGCAGACGAGTGCCTTTATTAGAGAATCCGAAATCCCAATCTAATGAGAACACAGAAGACAAACTGTATGGCGTGGCTGATAATCTGAGGCAGCGGCTGCCTTTATTAGAGAATCCGAAATCCCAATCTAGTAAGAACGCAGAAGACAAACTGTATGGCGTGGTTGATAATCTGAGCAGACGGCTGCCTTTATCAGAGAATCCGAATCCAATCTAGTGAGAACGCAGAAGAAGAAGAAGATATCAATGGATATTCATTTCTGCACGTATGTGTTCATTAGTTGATCTTATACGTCGTTTCTGATATAACATATGTGTCAATCTGTATTTGTCTCGTTTTAGCGTTACTGTGATAGTGACGAAATTCCTGAACTGTTTGAGGACTCTCATATTTACACTTGAAATGAGGACGTGTTAGCAAACATGGCAACCCTAAATACTATTTAAAATACTGACAGTTCGAGACAAAACACCCCCCACCTCCTCCTTCTCATAGAAAAGACAAATCAGGTTTGATATCTTCCTTCTTCTTATCTCGATCGTTCTTTTCGGTCGTTTTTATCGGTCTAATGTGATATATAAACAGTCAAACATCAAGAACGGGTGTACGTTCACAAGCCTTCAGTACCAATTGGAGCTCAGGTGTTTATCCTTCGGTGGTGTGTTCGGTTTCAACCAGCTGTTTATTTACTAGGGTAGCTAGCCCTAGGGTACGATCCACTCTGTCGTATATTTTGACCCGGATCTACGCCCTTACGGTCATCTCTGATTAGAGTCGTGGTGCTTGGACGTCAACTCACTCTGTGTAGGATGATCGGCGTCTGAAAATTATTGCCCTTAGTCAATGTTTGGGTCAAGCCTGTGCATTATCGGCTTTGCTTTTCTATCCTCGGTCAGTTTATCCTGAAATGAAGTACTCTCAGCCGTTTCAGGGCGCGTGTCGGCACTTGGCAATTTGCACGTGTTTACTCTTCATTTTCTCTGTCCCCGGAAAACACTATTCTGGGACTGCGCACAGATATTCTAGAAAAGTGTTTTCCAATCTTTTTGGGCTATGTTCCACCAAATCTTTTCAAAATTCGTATTCTCCCCCCCATCCCCTTTTTATTATTTTTAAACTTCAGTAACGTGATTGTGAAGCAACATTCATTTCTGTCAACAGACATTCAAAAGCCGATATATCGGTTTTGCAACATCATGAATATTAGTTAACTCTGAACGAGTCCATTGACCCCTTAACGATGAAAATGCCCCCCACGTTAGGAAACATGGTTCTAGAAGATCGTTTCAATCGGCGCTAGCAACGCAACTGAAATGTTGTGCTTGCCAAACATCAATGTTTGATATGATACCTCTGATATATATATATGATATCTCTTAAGTGCAGAGATTTGCATTTCAATTCCAAATATAACAAAACATGAATAAAGGAAACTTGATTATGAATAACAATGCAATATCCTTTTCTAAACAATTTAATTCTATCAATATTATTGTTATCTGTGAGATGGACGCTGGAACGTGGTCGTCAGGTGAAACACGGAATGAGTAAAAAAGGATTCTCGATCTGTGTGTTGACTTGTTGTCTTCTGACGATTTTTTTTGTCCTGTTGGGAAGTCAAGAAATATTTAGGTCACAAGGGCATTAATGAAAGTAAAAATATCCTGTTACTTCCCTTGCATCGATACTATTTATATAACAATATTTTAACCTTTGCTTTGGTTACGCCTATTATTACTATTGTAAATAATAGAATACACCAGTGGTTACCGAGGTCCAAATTTGGGGTGTAAAGAATAGAACCACTTTTACTTGCAACGCATGGCGTAAGAGGCGACTAAATTTGTCTGAAATCGGATGCAAGTGTCCTAAACTTGTAGAAGTCTATGCGTTTAGGGCAAACCAATGTGCAACGTGTTCTGGCAAAGATCAAACATATCACAAAGAGTGATTAAATTGGTTGTAAAGAACGAAAGTGAAGAAGAAGTGTATAGAACAGAATCGCTGTTACCTGAACGCTGTTATTGAAGCTTTTGAAACAAGGTTCTATAGAAAAGTTCTTATAACATCCCTGACAGAGAAGAGAAGAAACAAAGACATCCTACAAGACCTGAATATCAAGGAGCATTGGCTCATAAATAACATCATGTCCCGGAAGATGAAATATTTTGGACATATTAAACGTCACAGTGGTCTGTATACGTCACAGTGGTCTGTAAACGTCACAGTGGTCTGTAAACGTCACAGTGGTCTGTATACGTCACAGTGGTCTGTAAACGTCACAGTGGTCTGTAAACGTCACAGTGGTCTGTATACGTCACAGTGGTCTGTAAACGTCACAGTGGTCTGTAAACGTCACAGTGGTCTGTATACGTCACAGTGGTCTGTAAACGTCACAGTGGTCTGTATACGTCACAGTGGTCTGTAAACGTCACAGTGGTCTGTATACGTCACAGTGGCCTGTATACGTCACAGTGGCCTGTATACGTCACAGTGGTCTGTAAACGGCACAGTGGTCTGTAAACGTCAGAGTGGTCTGTAAACGTCACAGTGGTCTGTAAACGTCACAGTGGTCTGTAAACGTCACAGTGGTCTGTAAACGTCACAGTGGTCTGAAACGCAAGTGGTCTGTAAACGTCAGAGTGGTCTGTAAACGTCACAGTGGTCTGTAAACGTCACAGTGGTCTGTATACGTCACAGTGGCCTGTATACGTCACAGTGGCCTGTATACGTCACAGTGGCCTGTATACGTCACAGTGGCCTGTATACGTCACAGTGGTCTGGAGATAAAGGCAATGAAAGCATGGTTCCCTGAAAAAGGCAGGGGCGATCAAGACGAAGGTGGCAGCAGGAAATCAAAGAAACATTGAACATTACGCTGTACGCTGGAAGAGGCAGCAAAACTTGCAAGAGACAGAGAGCTTTTCAGGCAGCTAGTTAGTTCTTCTTTCTTCTTTTGTCGTCACACTGCTACCGGGTTGTTGCCCAGTGTCGTCACACTGCTACCGGGTTGTTGCCCAGTGTCATCACACTGCTACCGGGTTGTTCCCCAGTGTCGTCACACTGCTACCGGGTTGTTGTTCCCCAGTGTCGTCACACTGCTACCGGGTTGTTCCCCAATGTCATCACACTGCTACCGGGTTGTTCCCCAGTGTCGTCACACTGCTACCGGGTTGTTGCCCAGTGTCGTCACACTGTTACCGGGTTGTTGTTCCCCAGTGTCGTCACACTGCTACCGGGTTGTTGCCCAGTGTCGTCACACACTGCTACCGGGTTGTTGTCCAGTGTCGTCACACTGCTACCGTGTTGTTGTCCAGTGTTGTCACACTGCTACTGGGTAGTTGCCTAGTGTTGTCCCACTGCTACTGGGTTGTTGCCCAGTGTCGTCACACTGCAACCGGGTTGTTCCCCAGTGTCGTCACACTGCTACTGGGTAGTTGCCTAGTGTCGTCCCACTGCTACTGGGTTGTTGCCCAGTGTCGTCACACTGCTACCGGGTTGTTGCCCAGTGTCGTCACACTGCTACCGGGTTGTTGTCCAGTGTCGTCACACTGCTACCGGGTTGTTGCCCAGTGTCGTGGTTTTCTTTTTTTGTCTTGCGCTGTTCTGGTGGCTTGTGTGATTGTTATTTTTGCTCTTTCACAGGATTCTGATATGCCATCTAACCATCTTTTTCGTGGTCTTCCTCTTGCCTTCTTTCCCGATGTTCTGTTCTAGAAGACTTTTATACTGTGGAGTTTGGATGCATTCTTATTAAGTGGCCAAACCACTTCATTCTTTGTTTCTCAATAAAATTCAAGCAAGGTTCTGTGCCAACTTTCTTTCTTATGCTGATGTTGGTGATTCTGTCTTTTCTTGTATTGTTGGTAACTTTTCGCAGGCAACGAATTTCACAGGTAGATATTTTTTGTGACTGCGGTTTGCTCAATATCGATGTTTAGCTCTGGTAACACAAAGTAGGTATAAAAATGTTGTTGATCATCTGTTGCTTAGCTGCCTGTGACATTTGTGGGTGCCTTAACAATGGAGCTAGCTGGTAGGTTACATCATTCGCTTTTTGTACTCTAACCTCTATCTCTCTATCCAGTTTTCCGTCTTCTGTGAATATGCTTCCTAAGTATTTGAATTCTTTCACTTGATTTATTTTAGTGCCATTGACATGGATGTCTAGATTAGTTAGTTAGTGTGGTAAATACGACGTTCTGTGAGGGACATCCTACGACTTGAGTGAATGTTTCCCAAGCAGTGTCTTTGCAGACTACTCTTGTGTATTTTTAAATGCTTAATGTGCCCAGCTTCAACATGGGAATATATGCCTCACCGTATGTCTCCAATAGAACTAGGAACACAGTATCAATACATTATGATCATGAATTAATGTACATTTATCCTGATTGTTCGCCCGTCTGTCCAGCGTGTTCGTAGCTCGTTGGACTACAGGTGACTATCCCTCTGTGTGTGCGGGTTCAATTCCACGGGATGGCAGAAAAGCCACAGATTCCCCAGATTTACGGTGTTCGTGGTACCGAACCGAAGGGTTACGATGTCCATGGCACCGAGCCGAAGAACTGAAAAGCTCAAGTGCTTCTGGATCGGAAAAAAACAAAACAAATCCTGATTGTTCAACTCGAGAACGAGCCGATAACTTTAAAGTGAAAGGCAAGCACATTAGCTCCAAGCCACAGAGATCATAAAAACACCTATAAAATCGGTGAAGGCACGTCTATATTGCGGGAGGGGGCACTGAAAATAAGGAAAGCAGGTCTTCACGCAAAGATCAGTCAGAAGCTCCGTACCATGCTCTTTGACTACGCCTGAATTCATAACGGACGGACGCAAGAACAATGAGACGACGAAGAGGGTTTTTTATTTCTTCGATTCAGAAGACTTGAGCTTTCAGCTCTTCTGACTCGTGCCATGGACATCGTAACCCTCCGGTTCGGTGCCACCAACACCGTAAATTCTGGAGAACCTGTGGCTTTTTCTGCCAGCCCGCGAAAAAGGGCGTTGAAAGATCAAGAACTGACTTTAGTGAACCTTGATACCTGTATGGCTCAGTTTCTCTTCGAAGAAATGTCACCTTACCTGTAGAGAGCATTACATAAAGCACGAGCTTCATAGCAGCTGACAGCAACCCTAGGTGCCTTACCAAAAAATAGACCAGTGAAACAAATGACTCCTTTCGGATTCTACCATGACTCTACCCCCACCTCCACGGGATGGCCCTGGCATATGTCTGGCTAACTGGGTAGGGATCGAAGAGACTACTCTGGAATAAGTAGAAGGCTAGCTGTATACATACCTGATTCGAGATCTGATCGCAGTACAGACCATGAGAATCTCAAAAACGTGCCTACACGTTTCTCCTGTTCGATAGTCAAAGATGACTATTCAAAGTGACGCCCGTGTGGTTGCCGAGGCCCGAATTCGGGGTAGAAAATAGAACCCATAATATCTTCCACATGCTGTTTACAGCAAAAGTGGAGGTTTGGCGTGAGACTAACTACCCCACCCTGTAAAAAAACATTCAGTGGCGACTCGCCATTAAGCGCCAGTGGGGACGGGCTCCACCAAAATAATGTATAACGTGTATTTATTATTTTATAATTTAAAATATAGCAACAAAAACCATGATTTATCCGGAAAAAATGTCTGGCCCCACCAACAAAAATGATCACGAGCCGCTACTGAAAACATTTAAATAACTTTCAATAAACACGACCAAGTACATGAGAGCTTGCAAGACCTTGGTTGTGGACATATCCTCCTTGGAGGTTAAAAGGATAAAGAAGAAGAAGAAGAAGAAGTGTCTAACTTGATAATCTTGCGACTATGTTAACATTTCATATTGTAATGAGAAAATGACTATCAACAATGTGATAAATGAGATCAGTGGCTATACGACAGTATGTAAAGTACTAACATCGCAGTTAAGGCGCTCTTGCAGTACTAGGGTCTGGGGGTGCAGGGTGGGGTGGTGGAGTGGTGGGAGTGGTGGGAGTGGTAGGAGTGGTGGGAGTGGTGGGAGTAGTAGGGGTTGTGACTGTTGTTGATGTTGTTGTTGATGCTGTCGAAGCTTCGCTGGCGGTGCAAGTTGGTGAGCTGCATAAACAGGTCTGGGTGTAGGTCCCAGGGACTGTAATAAAGAAAGAAATCTTGTGTGAATTTCAACTTATAGTTGATGAGTATGCATTGATATGTTAAGTACTTGTAAACAATAGAAAACTATATATATATCAATCAAGTGCCGGGTGGTTTGGCGTAGGCGACCATGTCTCTCCATATCTTTCTGTCTCTGGTATAATCCATCATCTCCGTCACCGAACCAATGCCCAACCAGGAATTCTAGCCATCAAGAATATTGTTCCTATGTCTTCATCTATCTCTCTGTCCCTGTATTTTGCGTGATCAGAGAAATCACCTTCATTTTTGTCCCTGGGCACGCAGGAGTTAGGGATAATGAACGAGCTGATAGATTGGCAAGCTTGGCTACAATATCAGAGGAGCTGCCATGGATCGAAATGACATTCTTCACGCATTGAGAGAGCCTTTCCGAACAGAGGAGTTTCAGGGCTGTGAATCCCACACGCTGACCAGATCGATAGCGATGGTTGTCCATTTTGGTGCAGCACGAAAAGAACGACATACTAAATATGCAAAGAGATTGATTAATCAACATCGAACTGGTGTGTTGGGTCGCTGAATTTGCTGAGACGGAGATCGGAGCACCTATGGACATGTCTGGAGTGCTATGATGATAGTCCTCATATAACTAATAACTGATAACTGCGTGCTGTTTCCAAATGTTCTAAACTGTCCCTTCTAATTATATGTCCGAAAATCCTTGATTGTCTGCTTCTTATTCGATTGATTAGATTTCAATATGAATCTGTCTCCAACAAGATCTCTTCATTGGTCTTTCTAACTGTCCATGGAACTTGTTACATTCTTCTGAGAAACCACATTTCTGTGGCTTCCACTGTTTTTACCATTTTTTTGTTCATTGTAGTTGCCTCACTACCATATAAAAGTATTGACAACAAGCAGCATGACAATGGAGGTACTGGCAGTGACCAATGCACTACTCTGGCTAGAGTCACAAAACTACACTCACGCGTGCATTTTGAGTGACTCATTGAGTATGATCCGAAAGGTGGAGGCCGGTTCGGTGCGCAGGAAATGGACTGAATTACTGCAGGCGTCAACAATTTGCAGAATTACACTTGTCTTTGTTCCGGGGCACATGGGTGTCGTTGGCAATGAGAGAGCAGACAGGCTGGCTGGCTCTGCCGCTATATCAGAGGGCCAGCCAATGGACAGAGCTGACATCGTGGACGCCCTCATAGAGAGTGGCCGCAGAGAAGACCTTCATCTAAACCAATCCACGTCAACTACTAGATTGCGAGAACTGGGTTTGAAGATTGGTGTGGCAAGAAAAGAACGGTACAACAGGTATACGAGTAGGCTCATCAATCAAAATAGAACTGGTACGGTCAGTCGCTTGACGATGATGGAGATATTGCGAAGGAGATCGGAGCACCTATGGACATGTCCGGAGTGCAATGAAGATATTCCAAACTGAAACTAATAAAAGTATTGGCTCTATATAGCATTGGATATATATATGATATATGATCAAATAGTTTGTCCTGAGCAGAACTTTTCCACCTTAACAGTCCTTCAAAATTTATATCTCTCGTAGACCAGATGTCCCACCTCTACAGCCTAATGATACAACATCTGCAAGAAATGTGAAGTGAAAAATGAATTGATATTGCAGTTGTAAGAATGTGAAGTGAAATATGAATTGATATTGCAACTGTAAGAAATGTGAAGTGAGGAAATAAGACACTTACGTATGGTCACACAGCAACTACTTCTTGTCAAAGAGTACAGGCAAGTTGTATAGGGGCACATTGTTGAGTAAACAGTCCCATAACAGTAAATCGGTGTAGCGTGGTAGAAAGGTTGAACTGCTGCTGGTGGTGCTACTGGAGTCTGAGCAGGAACGTAGTAGTAGTAGTAGTAATAGCGTTGTCCAGTCGATGGTAAGACGGCGAGGGTAACCAGAAGGCAAAGACAGCTAATCAAAGACATTCTGGTCAATAGCGTAGGAACTTGATCTGCAAGAAGAATAAACGTCTGGTTGTTCTTCTTCTTCTTTGCGTTCGTTCTTTACGACAATTTTAATAACTCTTTGTGATATGTTTAATCTTTGCCAAGAACGTGTATACGTTGAACATTGGTTTGGTAGGCCCCTAAACGCATAGACTTCTACATGTTTAAGACACGTGCTTCCGATTTGAGCCAAACCTCCTTAGTCGCTCTTACGACATGCGTGACAGGTAACAGTGGTTCTATTCTTCACACCCCAAATTTGGGCCCCGGTAACCACTCGGGAAAAACGTATGGTTATTTTAGCAAGTGTCTTCCAATACACATTATATCATCATTAAATAGCTTGTCCTGAGCAAAAATTTGCCACTCTAACAATCCAAAGACATTTCTATTTCTCATAAATCAAAGTCGCCTCTGCAGTCGTCATGTTTAAATTTCTAAACCTGTCTCTTCAGAGGCGGCTCATGATTATTTTTGTTGGTGGAGCCAGACACAAATTTTCGGGAAAATCATTTGTTGTTATGTTTTAATTTATAAAATAACAAATACACGTTACACATTATTTTTTGTGGGGCCCGGCCCCAGTGGCCCTTAATAACGAGCCGCCACTGTGTCTCTTATTGATACTTCCAGTATTCAGCGTAGACATTTCATCTCTGTCGTGACTAGTTTTCTTCTATCACTTCGATTTTGTTTGTAAAGATCTTTATAAATGTTTCATCTTGTTTTATTGTGTTCCACGTTTAGGAAAAACTAACCAGTGGCGGCTCGTCATTAAGGGCCAGTGGAGCCGGGCCCCATCAAACATAATGTATAACGTGTATTTATTATTTTATAAATTAAAATTTAGCAAAAAAACCATGATTTATCCGAAAAAAATGTCTTGGCCCCACCAACAAAAATGATCACGAGCCGCCACTGAAACTAACACAACAATACTTAAATTAAACAACACAGTGTTACATCTTAAAACAAACATAATATTTCTCAGAATAAATAATTAAGAAGAATTCTGCAAATTTTCTGGCCAAATAACAAAACAAATGAGGAGTTTTTGAAAGGAAACTGACAGACCTGAAGCTGTCTGCCCAGTTTGTGGTCCACAGTAAATTAAGCGCATGACCAGAGATCGCTGAAGAAGAAGAAAAAAGGAACAGACTGTGCATCCTTGGAGACCATCATTAAGAAACGAAGATGGGGATGGTTTGGACATGTATGTTGTATGCCAGTGGGGGCATTGGCTAGGACAGCTCTCAGATGGACAACGGATGGGAAGAGAAGGTCTGGACGTCCAAAGGAAACATGGAGAAGAACTGTGGAGAAAGATTTGAAGAAGAGTAGCCTGACGTGGGAGACGGTTGGTAGAAAGGCAGCAGAACAACAGTGGAAGTCTCTTGTAGAAGCCTTATGTGTCAATCAGGACACGAAGAGGATATAGAATATATTAACACATTGAGTAATAACAGAGCCTCACAATGGTAATACTATTAACCAGTGGCGGCTCGTCATTAAGAGGCCAGTGGTTCGGTCCCCACCAAAAATAAAGTATAACGTGTATTTATTATTTATAAATTAAAATATAGCAACCAAAAACCATGATTTATCTGGAAAAAAATGTCTGGACCCACCAACAAAAATGATCACAAGCCGCCACTGTTATTAACACAACAGAAGGATACATATTGGTAAAGAGGAGAAATGGAAGACCACGGAGATGTAACTGATGGATTGAACAGGATGGCTGCAAAGGCGCGACATCTTGCCTATGAAAAGAAGAAATTCCGAAGGACTGTTGGGGTGGCAAAGCTCTGCTCTGGACAAGCTATTTGATGATAATTACCTCAACTACTTCTAGTTCCATATCTCTTGCAGCTGGTAAAGACAAAACCTTATCATATTTGAGACCACTCATTAATTAGAATCATTGATTGATCGATTGATTTCACCATTATCATTGCACTTCGGTGAGTAACCATGTATGCTCATATCTATTTCTTACACAGGAAAATCTCAACGACAGTGCACGAACTCCGTAGCTATAATTTAGTAGATGGTAACAACATTTTTAAGAGTTTTAATTTTGAATATTTTTAATAATTTTTTCCAGCCTGCTCTATTCATGATTTAAACTACTTTTACGCGCTACACCGGACCTAGTTTTATAGTCCGTCTCCGATAGGACTAGGAATTCAATTTCACCCATACTTAGACCTAGACTTTGAACATATTTTAAATAAATCATTTACTTTATATAGAAAATAAAAACAGTCTTATCCAGGTACAAGTTCAAGATGCTCAGCGCTCTACCACAACAAATTTAATTAGAATCTTCCCTGACCTTATATTCTGTTCGTTTTCCCTTCATATGCTATTCCACGTAACTGACCGTATGACCATACCAAATCAATATCTGATGCAATGGTTCTCAAAGGTGTGTCCAGTGTGCCCTGTGTCATTTCTAGGGCGCCTTGGAAATCTCAGAACAGCGGTCGCAGCACGGTGCCAGTGGCCGACAGGGTAAATAAATCGCCAAGTCACATCAGGCCCATGCTTCTCATAGGCAGAAATTAAGGGATGAATAAATACACGTAGCGAGAGCCGCTGTAGCGTAGTTGTTAGTGAACTCGCTTCTCATGGCTGTGGTCTGGGTTCAACTCCCGCAGTGTGCATGGAATTTTCACGACCGCGACGGCTCTCAGGTCGACCCAGCCTCAACTGGGTACCAGACATGATCTGGGAAAGTAAAGACGGCTGGCGTGATGCTGACCACATCACCCATCGTGTGCCGACAGTCAATGAAAAATACAGGTCTAACACTGCATTGCTCTTTATACCACGTGGTATGAAAGGGTTCCTTTACTTACTTTTTTTTTACTTAGATGCACGTAGCATATGTCAATTATTTCTGTATTTCTGTTTTCCCTACTTCTTCTTCTACTTCTTCGTCTTCTTCTTTTCTCTTCTTTTCTTCTTCTTCTTCTTCTTCACCTTTCAACTCTAACTGAATACGGTGTTCAACAAACTTCTTCAGTTCTTCTCTATCCTCCATCTTCAATTCTTTCCATGTTATATCTATCCTTTTAATAGCAACTTCAGCTCTCTTCTCAGGTTCTGGCCTTCCCTTATTCCTGTTTCCTGCGCGTTCCAAAACTTGCCTATCTTGCAATGATTCCGGTCTTCTTCTAAATAGGTCGGTCTGCAACAGTGTCTATCCATCGCAACTTCTCTTTCTTAGTTCTTCCTCTACTGTTATCTGCTTAGTTCTTTCTCTGAGTTCATCGATCGTAATCTTATCATAACATCCAGCAGGCACTATGGTATAATATTGCCAAGACACATCACGATCATGCATCTCATAGGCAGAAATTAAATTATGAATAAAAGTATTTTCCGATTATTTTTATATTTATTTGCTTTTTGTATCTTATTTATTAAGTTTTTGTGCATAGTGCGCCTACGACTTTGTGTAAGACTTCAAGCGTGCCCCGAATCTTTCATCAAATGTGTAGTCAGTGCTGTTCTATGGCTCGGAAACATGGACAACAACAAAGAAAACCATCAGAAAACTACATATCTTCGTAAATGGATGTTTACGTAGAATAGAGGGACTGAGATGGTATGATAAAATTACAAACGAGGAACTCAGAGAAGAACTAAGCAGATACCAGTGGAGAAGAGCTAGAAAGAGACGCTGGCGATGGATATGACATACATTGAGAAGATCGACCGGAAGCACTGCAAGACAGGCATTGTTTTGGAACCCGCAGGAAAAGAGGAGTAGGGGAAGGCCTAGACAGACCTGGAGAATAGAACTGGAGGCTGATATTAAAAGGATAGGTAAAACATGGAACGAATTGGAAGAGATGGCAGGAGAGAGGAAGAGCTGGAAGAAGTTTGTTGAAGACCTGTGCTCCATTGAGAGCTTAAAGGTGAAGAAGAAGAAGAGTGTGCCCCGACTTCAAAAACGTTTGAGAACCACTACACTAACGTCAACAAATAATATCAACTAATTACGTAATAATATATTGATTGAATACGGAGAATAAAAACAAAAATTATCCACAACACAAATCTGTACGTGGGTTACTATGGAAACGATAAGATAACAAAAGACATAGGTAAATATGTTATTGTTTCAATATTGAAGCGAAACATGGACATTGTATAGAGAGAAATAAAATGAGCTTGCTGTAAATTGAGGGAAAAATGTACTCATGACAAAACAAGAGACTAAAGCTACGACTACATATATTTTTTTGTTAAATTAAACTTCTTCTTCTTCTCTTCCCCCATTGACTTCTTTATAGAAGTGTTGGGGGTGAAACGTAGTGATCTTGTGTGTGCTTGTTCTTCTCTTCCACCATTTACTTCTTTATAGAAGTGTTGTGGGTGAAACGTAGTGATCTTGTGCGTGCTTGTTTTAAGGCACTTTGTAAGCTGATATTCATGTTCGTAAGGCTGTTCTTGATGCCGTCGATCCATCTTTCGTGTGTCTTCCTCTTGCCTTGTACTCATTATACTTTTTCTGTGTGGCTCTCTGTGGTAGGCGATACCAGGGCATTCCGGTCAGGTGTCCAAACCATTTAATCTGTTATTCTTTTATGAATTGCATAATTGGTTTCACATTCAGTCTCCTTCTGATTTCTTCATTTCTATGAACAAAATACAATAATCCGGTCACCTTTACTTCCCAGCACTTTTCCTGGTACCCAATTGAGGCTGGATCGACTCTGAGAGCCGCTAAGTAGGAAATATTTCCACATATACTGTGGAATAGCAGGAACCTGGACTAAGCTTCTAGAAGCAGTTCACTATGAATACGAGCTTCTGTTGCTCAACGATACTAAGTATCAAGAGACAACAAAATCAAGACACAATATTTGAATAAAACAAGAACTACAGAAATAAGTGGAAACTACCTAGAACTTGTATGTAGTCACAGGCTGACTTAGGAGGGGACAAAACTTATACAATACAAACACCCAGTGTCACTACCATAAATCAAGACACATATCAAGCGAAAGTACAAAGAGGTATGGAGGCAACAAACCCACAGCAAACACCCACAAGATCCCATCAGCAGACTAAACAGAAAACAGCACTCAACAATCTTTCACCTAAGAACAGGTCACTGCAAGTTCAACCATCACATGCACAGAATAAGGCCTGCTCAGATTGCACAGTGCAGAAAGAAACACAGACTCCAGAGCATATTCTGCAGTCATGCTATCATACATGCACCAACGAAAGAAACATGGCCTTATGAACGAACCTTACAGACCAAGCTATGGGGAAATCTCGAAGAACTCCATCTGACAAGCAGCTTCATAGAGGCAACCCATCTCATGGTTTAGACGAGCATACGAAGCCGAACGCAAAGGAGAAGAAGAATGTAGTCGCATCAGTGGCGGCTCGTGATCGTTTTTTTGGTGGGGCCACACTTTTCGGAAAATCATAATTTTGGGTTAGGTTATATTTTAATCCATTAAATAATAAATACACGTTACGCATTATTTTTGGTGGGCCCGGCCCCTCTGGCCCTTAATGACGAGCCGCCACTGAGTCGCATTATCTGTGAAACTAATAGCATATGATTATTCTCAAAACATACAAGATAATATAAAGCAACATAAAAAGTTACATAACATATCTCCGAGAGAGAGAAGAAGATGGAGAGAGATGAACTACACCGAAGGATAAGCACTAGAGCTTCAAATGGTACTGAACGTTGGACGTAAAATTGCGTTCGTAACAAAGGATGTGTATATATCACAATTGGAATGATAAACATGGCCGAAGAAGAATGAACGAGAGTGAGAGATGAAGAGAGAGAGCGAGAGAGGGAAAGAGAGCAAGAGAGGGAGAGAGAGGGAGAGAGAGATGAGAACTAACTGCAGTGAAATATTGCTATTATCTTAATTCTGACTTTCATCACGTGCAAACATCTAAGGGAGTTAACTACTCTCTCAGTCACGTACTAACTTCAAAGTCAATACAGTGTTCTCCCCTGCGCACGCTGTAAGCAAGTTCAAACAAAACGTATCGAACTTTGCGACCCGCTCGGGAACATGTGTATATATATATGCATCTATATGTGTGTATGTTCGTATATATGTATGTATATATGTGTATACATGTGTATATATGTATGTGAAGATGCGCGTTGAACAAGACTTTAGTCTACATAGTTGATCAGGTCACTACGTGTGCGTGGGAAATACAAGACAAGACTATTCATGGCAGGATCGGTAAATGTGTGTGTGTGTGGATGTGTGTGTGTGTGGATGTATATGTTTGTGCGCGCGTGTGGTGTGTGAGTACGTGCGTATGTATTACGTGTCTTTGTGTGTTAGTATGGCGTATGTGTAAATGTATGTGTGTGTATGTAAATGTGTGTGTATGTAAATGTTTGTGTATGTAAAAGTCTGTGTGTGTATGTAAATGTGTGTGTGTATGTAAATATGTATCTGGGTGTATGTAAATGTGTATGTATGTAAATGTGTGTGTATGTAAATGTGTATGTATGTAAATGTGTATGTATGTAAATGTGTGTGTATGTAAATGTGTGTGTATGTAAATGTGTATGTATGTAAATGTGTGTGTGTGTAAATATATGTGTGTATGTATGGATGTGTGTATGTGTATGTGTGTTAGGTTTTGGTTACTGAGCAGACGTTACAGGACTATGAGCAAACCCATAGATGCTCATTCTGCCCCAACAGACATTGAAGGCTATGCATACTGTTGGTTCCCCCCTTAGCCGTCCGGTTAAACACACTCCTCCGGCGAAGCACTCAGTTCTACCTGTACAACCTGCAATTCCAAACTCCTGAACACGCTTGTTTGATTTAACGTCCATTTTAGTGTCCTCTTCTTCCTCTGTAGCTCAAGAAGAGACCGAACAACCATTCCCTTTATCCATCCTAAACTTCCCAGCAATCAATGCTGTCGATGCGAGCCTGCTCACTCTTTAACTGATGTGGATACTTGCATGCACAGAACAAGACAATGTATTTATTAATCACTAACTACAACACTCTACTTGCACCACTCCACATACAGCACTCCACATACAGGACCCTACATACAGGACCCTACATACAGCACTCTACATACAGCACTCTACATACAGCACTCTACATACAGCACTCTACATACAGCACTCTACATACAGCACTCTACATACAGCACTCTACATACAGCACTCTACATACAGCACTCTACTTGCACCCCTCTACATACAACACTCTACATACAGCACTCTACATACAACACTCTACATACAGCACTCTACATACAACACTCTACATACAACACTCTACATACAGCACTCTATTTACAGCACTCTACATACATCACTCTATATGCAGCACTCTACTTACATCACTCTACATACAACGCTCTATTTGCAGCATTTCACATACAACACTCTACATACAACACTCTACATACAGCACTCTATTTACAGCATTCTACATACATCACTCTACATACACCACTCTACACACATCACTCTAAATACAACACTACATACAACACTACATACAACACTCTACATACAACACTCTACTAAGAAAATTATAAGTACATCACTCAACATACAACACTCTACATACAACACTCTACATACGCCACTACATACAGCACTCTACATACAACACTCTACCAAGAGAAGTATAAGTACATCACTCTACATACAACACTCTACTAAGAGAAGTATAAGTACATCACTCAACATACAAAACTCTACATTACAACACTCTACATAACAACACTCTACATACAACACTCTACATACAACACTCTACTAAGACAAGTATAAGTACAGCACTCAACATACAACACTCAACATACAACACTCAACATACCACACTCTACATACAACACTCAACATACAACACTCAACATACCACACTCTACATACAACACTCTACATACATCACTCTACATACAACACTCTACATAAACACTCTACATACATCACTCTACATACAACACTCTACATACAACACTCTACATACAACACTCAACATACAACACTCTACTAAGAGAAGTATAAGTACAGCACTCAACAAACAGTAATCTCTAAGCAGAACACTCGGCATACAATACTATACGTGCGTCCCTCTTACACACAACTTTTTAAGTTTAACATTCAACAAATATCAAACATACATCTCTGTGAATATAACACTCAAAAACACAACAAAATAAATGGTACTTTTCAAGCAACACTCAACAACACAACAAAACAAATGGTATTTTTCAAACACACAACATAAAAAACTCAAAAATGAATGCTTGATCTCATAACGTTTATTTGATAATAAATTCAGTCTCGGCATATACAAAACAGTTGAAAACATATTTATCAAGGCAGTAGTTGGATAAGCAAGAGAGTTATACATCTAGTATATACAGCCAAGGCAACTGGATAATGTTGGAACAATACCAGGATAAAAAAAACAACAATAAAATCAAGAAACTGTACACGAATATATTTTGTATTTATTTGTTTGCCTGATATATGCCCAGACGGAGTCATGGCCTCTAAAAAATGCTGCCTATGACTGATGTTTGCGTGAAAGTTTACTTTTCTTATTCAGTATGTTGTTCCTATTCAGGCGAGCTTTACTCAGCGTCAGATGTACTTGTAAGTTAAGTCATCAAGTAAAGATCAGGGAAGATGTAGTTCAAACGCATACAGTGTACACACTCATATAGTGTTTTTCACTGATTCTGTTATTTCTGTAGTCCATCTTTTGCGTGAACGACCTTTTCATTTGTATCCATTGTATCGGGGTAACATTGTTCTTTGAGTGTACTGTCTGTTGGTAATCTGCTTATGTGGCCGAAACATTTAATTTTTGTTTCTTGATGAAGTCTAGTACTGATGTTGTACCCACCTTTTTCCTGATGTCTTCATTTCTCAACCGGTCTCTTCTTGAAACTCCCAACATTCTGCGTAGACACTTCATCTCTGTCATGACTAGTTTTCTTCTATCATTTAATCTCAGCGTCCAGGATTCACAATTGTGGGACTGATTAGTGTAATGTATAAACGTTAGCCTATCGACTTGGGTTCAAGAGGGTTGTGCGTTCAATTCCCCCACTCGACATTTCATCTTTCTTCTTTCCGTTCTCTGCTCATATTTTGTCTCACAGCGTCAGAAAAACACGATATTTATAGAACGAGATTTTCTGTACGCTTCAAAACAATATTTTTCTCCGCTTCTGTTATCTCTGAGATTCACAAGTAAAGAATTGGCCATCCTATATCCTGCAAACTAGGGCTTAGAAATGGGAAGTGAAGTGTCTTCATACCTAACTTTTAAAAAATCTACATGAAATTTTCTTTTTTGATATACAATTAACAGTAGCTCATTAAAATACATTAGAACTCTGTATTTAAAAAACAAAACATTACATTAGCAAGAAATATTCAAATATATATACAGATACAACAGAAAAAGGAATGTTTTGTTCGAAAAAAGTATTGTTATAAAAAGTTGCCAACAATTTATTTTAAAACAACATAGAAATATTGTTTAAGTATTCATAGAATACGTGGAATATTATACAAATATTATTAAATAAGACGCCCGAGTGGTTACCGGGCCTCAAATTTGGAGTGTAAAGAATAGAACCACTGTTACCTGCCACGCATGTTGTAAGAGGCGATTAAGGAGGTTTGGCTGAAATCGGATGCAATGTCCTAAACGTGTAGAAGTCTATGCGTTTAGGGCCTACCAAACCAATGTGCAACGTATACACGTTCTTGGCAAAGATCAAACATATCACAAAGAGTGATTAAAATTGGTCGTAAAGAACGAACGCAAAGAAGAAGAAGATTAAAAAAGAACCACATAGTAGAACATGTCTACTACAGAGAGCAACACAGAAAAAGTTTAACGAGTACAGAGCAGGAGGAAGACCACGTAAAAGATGGAGTGACGGCATCAAAAACAGCCTTAAGAAAATGAATAACAACTCCACAAAGTACATTAGAAGAAGCGAACTGAAGATCAGTACATCCCCTCTCCCCCAACACTTCAATAAAGTAAATGCTGGAAGAGAAAAGGAGTCTCCCCCAACACTTCAATAAAAAGTAAATGCTGGAAGAGAAGAAGAGTCTCCCCAACACTTATATAAAGATAAATGCTGGAAGAGAAGAAGGAGTCTCCCCAACACTTATATAAAGAAGTAAATGGTGGAAGAGAAGAAGGAGTCTCCCCAAACTTTATAAAAAGTAAATGGTGGAAGAGAAGAAGGAGATTAACATATAATATATATATATTTAAAAAAAAATTATATTTAAAAACTAGCCACCATTAAAAGTATTTAATGTTGGTTTTTGGCTACTGAACTGACGTTACAGCAGTCCTGACGGACACATAGGTGCTCAGTCTCCCCCAACAGATATCGACAGCTATGTATACTGATAGTTCAAGTCAGTGGCGGTACGTCATTAGTGGCCAGTGGGGCAAGGCCCCATCAAAAAATAATGTATAACGTTTATTTATTTTGTTATAAATTAAAATATAGAAACCCAAAACCATGATTTATCTGGAAAAAATGTCCGGCCCCATCAACAAAAATTATCACGAGCCGCCACTGGTTCCAGTGCATTAAGGATGCGCAGTCTGTTACTGTGGCCGTATGTAGCTTTGCCATAGTGACATCAATCACAACCCAATTGTACCTGGTTCAAACACCGCGGTGAGCAGTTTAGAAGCAACAATTTATATCTTGAAACCAGACACTTCACCGTATAACCACTAGAGCTCCAAATGGAGCTGAACGATGTGACGTAAAAATACGTTCTTGGCAAAGGCTGTTTATATATCACAATAAGAATGATCAAAATGGCCAAAAAGAAGGATAGAGACAGAGAGAGAGAAGCAAAATTGCTCATGTAGATTTTCATGATACTAGAAGGCAGGGTCCCAGAGCGTCTGTAGCTCAAGCGGTAGTGAGCTCGATCACAGACCAAGAGTACCTGGTTCAAACCCTACGAGTGGTAAGTTTGAAGCAAATTCGTTTCCGTGGGATTTTACAAAGGTAAAAATAGACCTCACCGTTCAGAAAGCAATGGCAAACTACTGAACGTATAAGTGGTGCCTAGAAAATCAACGACTCGTTTACAGTGGTTGATGGCTACGTCCTTTGGGATATGCCACGATTTTCATTCATTTTCATGAACATGGCCATCGACGTAGTGGGTGAACTGGCAAGAGACAGAGTGAATTTCAGATGTGCTGCAAAGAGAGCAACGTCCTATAAAGGATACGCAACTTGATGATGATGAGATTTTCACAAACGTTAAAAATAGTCCTCACCATTCAGAAATCAAAGCAAACTACTGAACATAGAAGTGGTGACAAGAGAATCAACAACTGGTTTACTGTGACTGATGGCAACGTTCTATGAACGAAATGCTACGATTTTCTATTTTCAGTTTATTATTGTCACAACGTAAATATTTGTTATATATTTATTAGTTATATTTAGAGTTTCAAATTGTATGGAAGCATCTGAGTGTTGTCGAGGCTCGCCAGGAGCAAAAAATGTTAACACTGCGACCTACAAGCTAAGAGGCGCTTAGGTAGGGGTCTAGGGAAACTACCCTATTTTTAAAAAAAATATCGCTGAAATCGGACGTGCTGGCCTACTTGTAGTCACATAACTGGCGCACCGTACAATCCCTCCTGGGCTTGGATCACATACAAAGAGTAGTTAACAAGTGGTCGATATGGAGCGCTCGGAGAAGAAGGAGAAGAGGAAATTGTATGAATGAAAAACAAAAGTTAATATTAGTAGACAAGCTGCCTGATCAAGCAGATATTTCGACATAAATGGGAGATTTTTATTTGTGTAATTATAATGTAATTATAATTGTGTCCCCACGACCTCAGAAATGTGGTTAAGATAAGATAAGATATAATTGTGTGTGATCGTCTGTAGCTCAAGCGGTAGTGAGCTCGATCACAGACCAAGCGTACCTGGTTCAAACCCCACGGTGGGCAAGTTTGTAAGCAGATTCGTTTCCGTGGGATTTTTACCAAAGGTAAAAATAGATCTCACCTTTCAGAAAGCAATGGCAATCTACTGAACGTATAAGTAGTGCCTAGAAAATCAACGACTCGTTTACTGTAGTTGATGGCTACGTCCTTTGGGATATGCCACGATTTCCATTCAATTATAATGTAATTTAGATGCTACTACTACTACTGCTGCTGCTGATTCTGCTACTACTACTACTACAACTACAACTACTACTACTGCTGCTACTACTACTACTGCTACTACTACTACTACTACTGCTGCTGCTACTACTAATACTACTTCTACTACTACTATTACTACTACTACTACTACTACTACTACTATTACTACTACTACTACTACTACTACTGATATTACTGCTACTCCTAATACTATTACTGCTACTACTAGCGTGCTACTACGCTACCTGATGCTACTACTGCTACTACTGATGACTACTACTACTACTACTACTGATTCTGCACCTAATCTTCTGCTACACTACTGCTGATCACACTCATATGATGCTTACTGCACTCATGCTACTACTGCTACTACTACAACCACTACCACATCTACGGCCTCTACTACACTTACTACTATTACTATAAATACAACTTATACTACAACTAATCCGTCTATTGATACAACTAACATTTACCACAACTACTACTATGTGTCTCTATTATAATAATAATATAATAATAATTCCTCTCGTACCGTTATACGTTACATATGGCCTGCAAGTAATTTCTCCATACCACTCTATCCTGGGCAACTCGCTCAATCTCCTCCATGGAACTGAGACCGATATTTCCTGCCTCTCTCAGCAAAGTTCGCTTCATGGTTTCCTTAGGTCGACCTCTCTTTCTTGAACCCTTTGCATCCCACTTCAATGCCTGCTTTGATATTCTTTGATCATTTCTCCTCAAGGTGTGCCCAACATATCTCCATCTTCTTTTCTTATAACAGTTGTCACTAGTGGTTGACCAGACATGTCTCTGATTTCATCACTTCTCCTGAATTCGTTCCATTTTATATTCATTATTTTTCGCAGACATCTATTTGCAAATGCATTCAACTTGCTTTCTATATCTTTAGTCATTTTCCAACTCTCGCTGGCATATGTTAGGATTGATACAACTCTCGCTGGCATATGTTAGGATTGATACAACAACTCTCGCTGGCATATGTTAGGATTGATACAACTCTCGCTGGCATATGTTAGGATTGATACAACATTTGAATTGAAAATTCGTAATTTAGTTTGAATACTATATACTGTGTCTCTATTGCAAAGTAGTTAAAACGTTTTCTTGTCGTTCTGAAGGTTGCGGCTTCGAATCAGGATCGCCTCACATATGCAATTCTTCCCCATTAGATCTAAGATTGTTGCTGGAGCCACTGTTTCTTCTTCTTCTTTGCGTTCATTCTTTACAACCAATTTTAATCACTCTTTGTGATATGTTTGATCTTTGCCAAGAACGTGTATACCTTGCACATTGGTTTGGTAGGCCCTAAACGCATAGACTTCTACACGTTTAGGACACATGTATCCGATTTCAGCCAAACCTCTCTTACGACATGAGCGGCAGGTAACAGTGGTTCTATTCTTTACACCCTAATTTGGGCCCTGGTAACCACTCAGGCGCCGGAGCTACTAAATTCGTGCAACACTCTCGGTACATAGCATTTCATTTTGCCGACAGGAGCGGAGCTATATGGAGAAATCTGATAGAAACCCAAAGAAGTTTATACACAGAAAGAAATCAAGAAGAGAAAAGCAACATCATCATCATATATTACATATTTTGTGCGAAGTTTATTTGCTTGGTTAGTTATACATGTTGGTATAATAAGGATCACGTAACCCATGGAACGGTGGCATCTGTGGGCTAGGGGATAGTGACTCGGTCTATTAACCCCGACGTTCTGAGTTCGAATCACACTGCTGGATAATTTGGTTGCAATTTGTTTCGAGTAGATTTTTACCAAAGGACGATGGCACCACCCGCTCAGAAAGCAATGACAAACTACTGAACGTAATAATGAAAAATCACAGCGTCTGCTTCCTACAAGGCATGTCGTAAGAGGCGACTGATGTAGGATATAGGAAGCTACAGGGTAAATATAAAGATCCGCAGAAATCGATGTGTTGGCTTACTTATAAGTGCATAGCTGGCTAGGCGATCAGGATCTCCACAAATCTCTGTCTCTTGTGGTTTTTGCTATTATCTCAGATGTTGAGGCTCTTCCCTGCCACGAAGATGTCACATGGCTATTGTTTTGACTATTTCAATACAAAATCTCACCAAAAAAATAAAATAATATGTTATAGAATATATTATAATAAACTATGTACAACATATATATATATATGTCTTTATAAGCAAATAACATACAAGCATACACAAGTGTATGCGTATATATATATATATATACAATTTTGATTCTAATGCAGTATGCATATACAAGTTCATGAGCTTACGAATATCAATGATTCAAAATAGATATATACAAAAATGACTGGAAGGTACAACATGAAATTCTAAAGGTTGAAAAATAATGGAAAGACAAGGTTAGATATAGCTCTAAAAATTCTTGTATAGTAAGAGAAACAAATGTGCAATATGAGCAGTGTGTTCGGTGTGTGGTCAACTGCTTCAGTTCAGTGTGTGTCAACTCAGCTGCGTTCAGTTCGGTGTGTGGTCAACTGCTTCAGTTCGGTGTGTAGTCAACTGCTTCAGTTCGGTGTGTAGTCAACTGCTTCAGTTCGGTGTGTAGTCAACTGCTGTAGTTCGGCAAAAAAAAAAGAACAGAATGGTGATTCTTTTTTTGGTATTATTTGATCAGTGTCGATTTGCTCTGGAAAATCGTTTTATATCTTAATATTAACCACTCAAGTGCCATGTCTGCCGGCGTAGGCGATCGTGTATCTCCACAACTTTCTATCCTTGATACTTGTAATCAGTTCTGCTGTCGATGTTTTGTCGAACCAAGATGCCATACCATCTAACATCTTCTCCCTCTATCGTCCACGATCTCTCCTTCCCTAATTTTTACCGCTTGCCACCAAAATGTTCTAAGCCTTCTCTTCGCATTATATGCCCGAAGAATCTTGATTGATCGATTCTTATTAATTTGATAAGGTTTCTTTGTGTTCAGGCCTGATTTAAAACCTCATTTGTTTTCTTCGCTGTCCATGGAATTTTCAGTATTTTTCTGTGAAACCACAATCTTTACATAGTGCATTGAAAACCCGAGAGGAATATAACAAGAAGGGTCCTTTCCTGGTACCCACGAGCAGTGAAATAAGGGGTGGTTGAGAAAGACATGGAGACGGGGTTTGAAGGCAGAGATCAACAATATAAAGAAGGGCAGAGGAGCTGCAGGATATAGCTAGAGATAGGAAGACTTGGTATGAGTTGGTTAAGTGCATATGCCTAAATCAGTGTTGCAAAGACAGAGAGAGAGATAGTACATTATGACTTCTAGAACCTACCATGAGGGTTGTACCATTTCACAAAGATACAGTGATTCGGCATGTTTAAGTGGAAAATAATAAGAGAGGCCAGTGGGGTCTCGCGACAACACAAGTAGTTTTACAATGAAGCTGAGGGTGGTTACAGAGGTTTTAACATGGTTGGCACCTCCTAACCCTGTTATCTGTATTATCTGGCCGATGATTTAGCGTGGTCTGTTGCATCTTCGCTGTCTATTTTACTTTCTTAAGTTACAAATTTAATAAGTCCTGAATTAGTCAAAGATCACAGAAAGCTTGCAATGAGATAGTCAAAACAATAACATAACAAATACAATTTGAAAACTTGTAACATGGCAGATAAAAGACACGTAACATAATTT
The DNA here is from genome assembly GCA_020796225.1 of Arion vulgaris. Taxonomy (NCBI): domain Eukaryota; kingdom Metazoa; phylum Mollusca; class Gastropoda; order Stylommatophora; family Arionidae; genus Arion; species Arion vulgaris. The sequence continues at coordinate 4,026,991 of CM036774.1, forward strand.
GTTGATAGAACGAGTTGGTTTAGTAAAGTGGAACGTCTTTGAAGAGAGGTAGTTATAGGGTTGCCATATTTTGACTTCATGAAATAAGAAAACTTCTAAAATTTCTGTTCTTTTTCTTTTCTGTCACCCAGGAACGTGCGGTATATTTTTCAATATGATGCAAGTTTCGAAATGCCACCCTTAAATGTTTTTTAAGAAAATAACCTTAAATTTTGATTTTGATTTTGCTGTTTATGCCGCCCGTCTTACGGTGCCGCCTGATACGGCTTCCTCTTTTGTATCATAGCACGGCACGGCCCTGCTGCCACCCTTCGCCCCCTAGGAGGCATAGATCCTCAACGTGCCCCTGCGAAAAGGCTGGTATGACGGCAGAACACATACTGAAAGATTGCCAATTGATAGCATGCCTAAGAAAAGAAACCTGGTCCGAAAACACCGAGCGTCGCGAAAAGCTGTACGGAGGGACCTGTACGGAGGGACCTGTACGGAGACGTAGGAGACCTGTACGGAGGGACCTGTACGGAGGGACGGAGTCCCTTAAAACCACGGTAGCATTTGATCAAATCTGATTCATCAGTCTGGGCGGGATCGAGAGAGAGGGAGAGATCCTCAACCTTGCAAGCTGTCCTGAGCTTGGTTGTGGTTTTTATAGCTGAGTATTTTTACAGAGTGGGGTAGCTAGCCCTACGCCAAACCTCTACCTTTGCCATAAACGGCATGTGGTAGGTAATGGTTTAATTCTCTACCCCGAATTCGGGCCCCGGTAACCACACACTTCTCTGATTTGTATCATTCATCGTCTTTATCTCTTTATCCGACAGCCTTTGTTGTTTCGATGATCTGCTATGTGTTAGAATGTCTTTCTTCTGCATCAAATGTCCACAAAATTGATTGCATGAAATGTTTGAAATTAAATTTTACAAATGAAATTGATTTTGACTGAATTTCACACTAAGACGATTTCTCTTATTTTTCTATTGAGCATGGATTAAGGAAAAGTCTTTCTACCGAAACATTGTGTGCTGGAATAGCAAAGATGAACTCTGCTTTCTTCAAGATTTCAGAGTTACATTTCCCTACTTCTACAGTTTTTAATATAGTCACACCACTTTGATTGCGATGACTCTTGATATTTATAGATAGATGCACATTTATTCAGATTGCAGCACTAATCACATCACTTTGAATCATTTATGTGCACATCTTTGACAGCCAAATATCAGTTAATTTTGTTTTAGCTTATACAATGTGCTTAGGGGGTAGTGACTCGGTATATTAACCTCGACGTTCTGAGTTCGATCACGCTGTGGATAATTTGGTTGCAAATTGTTTCACCTGGATTTTTACCAAAGGACGATGTCACTACCCGTTCAGAAAGCAATGGCAAAATACTGAACGTAATAATGCCTAGAAAAATCACAAACAGCGGTAAAAGCTAGGGTTGATTCGCAAAGTCCTGTAAAGGATATGCAATTAACTTTAACTTATACAATTGCGAACAAATCTACGAATTTCAAAAATTGTTAGGGGACGCTCAGATTTACTCGTGAAATGAGTACGTCCCCGCAAATATGAGGAGGTATGGCAACCCTAGGCAGTTATAGCATAAACAAGTAACAGGGAAGGCATCTAAGGGACATAATCAAACAATTTTAGTAACGTGGAGAACACATAACAGGGAGATAATTAACAACAAATATTTTCACAGAAATAATGTGAAACAATGTTTCCCAAACTGGGGTTTGCAGAACTCCGGGGTTCTGCGAGGTACTCACAGGGGCCCTCAAGCGCTTGAAGAAATATTATGATCTTTGATATTTCAAACAGAAAAATACATTTTAAAAACATGTATAAAAACATTGGTAAACTAGTTCCTCTGCAAGTCTAAATGTCTGATCGGACACAATGAAAGATCATTTGAAGTCTTCTGCAGTTTTAGAAAATGGAGTCAGCATGACTGTTGGTGTAGTGTAATAATAACTCCATCACTAGAAAAATGAAATTGAAGTAAGTAATTGGTTGAAACAATATTGGGAAAGATGGAATAAATAACGTTGGCATACATTAGATTTTGTTACTATACATTTTGGCTGAGCTTCAGGATGGATCGCTGGCTGAAATTGCATCGCAAATGTACTGATGATATTAATGATGATGGGTCTTGTTCAAGGCAAAAGGAAACCTCTTGCTGCTTATTAAAACATTATAATGAAGATATTGTTCACTTTTGTAACACACATATTAATGATGATGGGTCTTGTTCAAGGCAAAAGGAAACCTCTTGCTGCTTATTAAAACATTATAATGAAGATATTGTTCACTTTTGTAACACACATATTAATGATGATGGGTCTTGTTCAAGGCAAAAGGAAACCCCTTGCTGCTTATTAAAACATTATAATGAAGATATTGTTCACTTTTGTAACACACAAATAATTTATTCCCAAAAATATATTTAAAACGGGGTACACGGTATCAATATTATAAAAGCCTTCTATTCTGAAGCATCTTGCTGTGTAAGAACAGATACAGGAAACTCAGACTGGTTCACAGTCAATTCGGGTGTGAAGCAGGGCTGCGTTATGTCACCTATGCTTTTGGGATAGCTATAGACTGGATCATGCGCAAATGCACCCAAGATGATCAACTAGGCATCAAATGGCTTAATAACAGCAGACTATTTGATCTTGACTTTGCCGATGACGTGGCCATATTGAACTCAACTACACAAGCAACCCACAAACTAACGAGCAATCTTTGCACACTTGCAGAACAGGTTGGTCTCCAGATCAATTCTGCCAAGACCAAAATTATACCTCACAAACTCGACAGACAACATCGTAATAAATGGCCAAACACTGGAGAAAGTTGAACATTTTACATATTTTGGTAGTAAAGTGTCAAACAACGGAGACACGATGAAAGAAATAAACTCTCGTATTGCTATAGCAGCTAGTGCCTTCACTAAATTAACGAATATCTGGCAATCTCAAGACTTTAGTATATGCACAAAAGTTAAATTATTTAGGTAATGTGTGATTCCTGTACTGACCTACGGTTGTGAAAGTTGGAAATCAACAAAGAAAATTGATAAGAAACTGGACAGCTTTGAGAATAAATGTCTACGAAAATTATTAAAAGTAAAATGGAGTGATTTCGTTTCTAACAACACAGTGAGAGATAGAACACACCAACAACCCGTATCAAATATTATAAGGAAACGAAGGTGGAAATATTTAGGTCATGTTCTTAGATCAGACGAAAAGAGACTAAATCGACAAGTCCTTATGTGGTCACCAGTTGGAAAAGAAAACGTGGAAGACCAAAGACCACTCTTCGAAGAACCATCCAACAAGAAAGTAAACTATTGGGATGTAAAACCATACAAGATCTCCAACTGCTAGCAAAGAACCGCATCACATGGAGATCTAAAATCTCTGCCCTATGTGCCGCCTTTGGCACGAAAGGAACAAACTAACTAACTAACTAACACGGTATTGTAAAGTGTGGGAACCGCTGGTGTGAAAGGTTAGGCAGGCATTTGTCAATATATATTTTATGTTAAATTAAAGGTAACGACATACGTTGTTCATACGTTGTTCATACGTTGTCAGGGCGCAGAGCACGAGGCAGGCCAAGAACACATGGATAAATAACATCTCAGAGTCCTGCGAAAGCATGGACTGACAACGTCAAGCGCAACACACCTGGCACAAGATAGAAAACTAAATCTCCCACGTCGCTTCACGGCAAATGTGGTTAAGATAAGATAAGATACGTTGTTCATAAATGTGAATCTAAACCTAGACAAAGCTTAGGGAGGCTAACTGCTGTTTAGATTCGAATATATAAAATTTAATCAATCAAATACCATGCCTGTCAGCGTAGTCAATCATATCTCTCCACAACTCTCTCTCTCTCTCTCCATGGTGCAGTTAATAAATTCTGATGTCGATCTTTTGTCGAACCACGATGTCAGACCATCCAACATCTTCTCCCTCTGTTTTCCACTATCTCTCCTTCCCTGAATTTTACCTGTTGTCACCAAATGTTCTAACCCTTCTCTACACATTATATGCCCGAAGAACCTCGAAGTCTCTTATTATTTTGATAAGGTTTCTTTGCGTGCAGACCTGTCTTAAAACGTCATAATTTCTTTTCTTCGTTGATCATTGTATTTTCATTATTCTTCTGTAAACCCACATCTCTGTAGCTTCCAATGATCTTATTGAATGTTTGTTTATTGTCCATGATTCGCTGCCATACAGAAGTATTGGTTCAATATAGCACTGGAAATAATAATCACCAATACAGTAATGTTATTCAAATACTAAGTTCAAAGTGCACGTCATGTTAGAGAACTGGTACAACCACTACTTAGTATTTCAATAAGATTACATTGGTGCAGTGCTCACTTGATCGGAGCCAAAGTGTTGGAGCCTTCATAGAACCATTAAAAACTTAATTGCATATCCTTTACATGACTTTGCGAATCAACCCAAGCTTTTAAGCTATGTTGTGATTTTTTTAGGCATTATTACATTCAGTAGTTTGCCATTGCTTTCTGAACGGGTGCTGCCATCGTCCTTTTGTAAAAATCCACGCGAAACAATTTGCCACCAAATTGTTTGCAGCGGATTCCAACTCAGAACGGCGGGGTTAATAGACCGAGTCACTAACCCCTAAGCCACAGACGCCACCTCATAGAGCCATTAGGCAACGAAAAATATTTCAAAATTCCGAGTTCTCATTCGAAAGAATGATGAATCTCTGAGTTTTTACAAGTACAAAACTAAATGGGTCCACTCGCTGCGGCAGTAAACGATAAAGCAACCCCCCCTTCCCGTCACTAAAAATAAAAAAGTAAAACAAACACTTGGTCATGACAAAAAGGTCCGAACCGTTATAGACTATTAATAAATACAAATTCAGAGTAGCTATCCTTCTAAAGAATGATGGCCCTCGGAATTTTGCACTTTTCAAACGTAACTGAGTCCCAACCTCTACGGCACTAAAGGGTAAGGGTATAACAATAATTGTTGTTTCCCGCGTGCCCAGCGTGTTCGTAGCGCGTTGGACTACGGGTGACTAGTTCTCTGTAGTGCGGGTTCAACTCCGCGGACTGGCAGAAAAGCTACAGGTTCCCCAGATTTACGGTGTTCGTGGCACCGAGCAGAAGGGTTACGATGTCCATGGCACCGAGCCGAAGAGCTTTCAGCTCAAGTGCTTCTGGATCAGAAAAAAAAAATAATAATTGTTAAAAATTAGGAGCGTTCACAGAGCCATTAAATACACTTCAACAAATTTCGAGCAGCTCTCATTCGAAATAATGATGACGCTCGTAGATTTTACGTCTTTCAGACGTAACTGGGTCCCACCCTCTGCGGCACTAAAGGGTAAGGGATAACAATGTTTGATTTTACATTTTAACAGTTCAGAGATCCATTAAAAATATTTCAACAAATTTCGAGCAGCTCTCATTCGAAACAATGATGGCGCTCGCAGATTTTGCACTTTTCAAACGTAACTGTGTCCACTCGTTGCGGAACTAACTGGTACCAAATAATACAAAAATGTTCAAAAAAATCACCGGGAAACAAAAGTGAACGACATAATCTTATTTACTAATATACATATAAATATATTTGGTATAAATTGTATGTATATTAAAGCTGCATAGGAATGGTAGACATTAGCCTCCCAAATGACAGATCTAACAACCAGTTGCAATATAATAGCATATAACATCATTCCCCAAGCTGGGGTCCACCGAACCCTAGTGGTCCGTAAGGTACTCACAGGTGGTACTCACAGGTGGTCCTCACAGGTGGTCCTCACAGGTGGTCCTCAAGCGCTTGAAAAAATATTATGATCTTTGACATTTCAAACATAATTTTGTTGCAAGAGTGTGTATAAAAACAGTTGTGAACTACAGGGTGTTCAAGATAATAGCAGCCTGTGAATGGAGTCAATCTGGCATATATGTATGAAAATGAGAAGGTTCAGTTATGACGTAGTATAGGTCAAGGTTATGTGACGGTATGTAATTGTAGTGGGGGAAGGGGCGATGAACAAATGTGACGTAAAACGAGCTAGTCAGAACCGGTTTAAATAGTACATAAACATAACGCGATAGGTTATCTGGCAACTTTCGATTTGTCAATGGGGTTGCTTTAATCTTGAACACCCTGTAGTTCCGCTGCTAAATCAAAGGACCTGGATCTATCAAGAGTATAAATGTCTGAAAGGACAAAATGAACGATCATTTGAAGTTTCCCTCAGGCTGAAAAATTAGAGTCAGCTTGACTGTTGTTGTGGTTTAATAATAACCCCATCGCTAGGAGTATTTTATATATAGAAACATTTGGGGCCCACGGTTGCAAAATATATTTAAACAGGGATCCACGGTAAAGCAAAGTTTGGGAACCGCTGGCATATGGTGTACTATAACATGAGATTTTCTAGGGCAAGCTAGTCCTTTCAAGGAAGAGCGAAAAGGGAAAAGGAGAAGCCTGCTGATGACCCGTGGAACACACAAGCCAACCCTACATTCCAGTAGTGTATGCCGGAAAAATGTGACCGTTTGATCCAGGGCTAACTCGGATTTGACCCGTCTCGGTGAATGGACTTCTCTAGGACATAAGTTTTTCTTTTGGGGTAAGGGGTGCTTTTATTCCTAATCCTTAACAGAAAGGCGATCCCGAATCAAAAGCATGAGGAAACAGATGTTCTGACATATTCTAAGGATCTGTAGGTGCTTAACATACACAACTAAAACACATTATATGACGCAGATCACATACTGACCACCAGTGGCGGCTCGTCATTAAGGGCCAGTGGGGCCGGCCCCACCAAAAATAATGTGTAACGTGTATTTATTATTTTATAAATTTAAACATAACAACCCAACACCATGATTTTTCCGAAAAATGTATGTCTAGCCCCACCAACAAAAATGATCACGAGCCGCCGCTGCTGACCACATAGAATGGATTAAAAAGTGGTTGACAGAGCGAGAATAAGAGGAAGAAGACTTAGTGGGGCATATCTGTAAGATACTTGATAATGACCTCTTGAACGAAACTTCAAGTTTGTTTCTTGCTGTCTCAAAATCTTTTTTTAAACTAATATTACTATTTGTCCCTCAATCTATTATCATTTCTCAACTTGATAATCCATTTACAAAATTACCTGTCACCATAAACTTGGTGGATAAATTATTCCTCCACTCGACAATCATGTAGAAGCCATTTCTCAACGCGGACAGGGATAAACATTAAGTTCTCAATACAGACAGGGAGAAACGTTAAGTTCTCAATACAGACAGGGAGAAACATTAAGTTCTCAATACAGACAGGGAGAAACGTTAAGTTCTCAATACAGACAGGGAGAAACATTAAGTTCTTAATGCAGACACAGAGAAACATTAAGTTCTCAATGCAGACGCAGAGAAACATTAATTTCTCAACGCAGACAGGGCTAACTTTAACCACTAACTGCTTGCACAGTGTCAGCAATAGAACATAACATCATTGTTCAAAAGAGACGCTAGAGATGAAACGGATATGCGATACGCATGGAGACTTAACTCTGTCACAAGAACTGCACTGAGTTGGACAACAGAGGGTAAACGAAAACATTGAAGACACAAAACTGTAGAACAAGAACGGAAAAACATGAATCACATCTGGAACACAATACAGAGGACAGCAACGAATAAAGAATAATGGTGTGCATTTGTTTCTGCCCTAAGCATAGGGCGTCACAGGCTACAGAGGGAGAGAGAGAGAGAGAGAGAGCAGACATAGGAAGAAAATGTTTCTGAACTCAGGTGTGGAAGCAACATTATTCTTCTTCTTTGAGCGCTCATATCGACTATTTGTTAACTACTCTTTGTGATGTGTACGTGATCTGAGCCTAAGAGCGATTGTACGTTGTGCCAGTTATGCGCCTACAAGTTGGCTACAACTTCCTATTTCTACGACGCTTTTTATTTACATCAGTCGCATCTTACAACATACATTGTAGGTCACAGTGTATTCTTTGATTCCCTTGCGGGCCCCGGCACCAAACAAGCGCAAAAATGAACTGGAGGAGAACAGTAGAACAAGAACTGAAAGAAATGAACTAAAATTGGAACACAATACAAGAACACAATACAAAACAATGGTGACGTTTTTTCCAGCCTACAACGAGCTTCACATGCTATAAAGTAAGAAGAAGGAGAAAGAGAGAGAGAAGAGAGAGAGAGAGAGAAGAGAGAAGAGAGAAGAGGCAGAGAGAAAGAGAAAGGAAAGAGAGAAGAGAGAGAGAAAGAAAGAGAAGAGAGAAAGAGAAAGAGAGAAAGAAGAGAAGAGAGAGAGAGAAGAGAAAGAGAGAGAGGAGAGAAGAGAGAAAGAAAAGAGAGAGCAAGAGAGAAAGAGAGCAAGAGAAGAAGAGAGAGAAGAGAGAGAGAGAGAGAAGAGAGAAAGAGAGAGAGAAGAGAGAAGAGAGAGAGAAGAGAGAAGAGAGAAGAGAAAGAGAGAGAGAGAGAGAAAGAGAAAGAAGAGAGAAGAGAGAGAGAAGAAAGAGAGAAAGAGAGAGAGAGAGAGAGAAGAGAGAGAAGAGAGAGAGAAAGAGAAAGAGAGAGAGAGGAGAGAAGAGAGAAAGAAAGAGAGAGAGAGAGAGAGAGAGAAGAGAGAAAGAAAGAGAGAGAGAGAAGAGAAGAGAGAAAGCAAGAAAGAAAGAGAGCAGAGAGAAGGAAAGAGAGAGAGAGAGAAGAGAGAAGAGAGAGAAGAGAGAAGAGAAGAAGAGAGAGAGAGAAAGAGAGAGAGAGAGAGAGAGAGAAGAAAGAAGAAAGAGAAGAGAGAGGAGAGAGAGAAGAGAGAAAGAGAAAGAGAGAGAGAGAAAGAGAAAGAGAGAGAGCAAGAGAGAAAGAGAGAAGAGAAAGAGAGAAAGAGAGAAAGAGAGAGAAAGAGAGAAAGAGAGAGAGAGAGAGAGAGAGAGAGAAAGAAGAGAGAGAGAGAGAGAAAGAGAGAAAGAGAAAGAGAGAGAAAGAGAGAAAGAGAGAGAGAGAGAGCAAGAGAGAGAGAGAGAGAGAGAGAAAGAGAAAGAGAGAGAGAGAAAGAGAGAAGAGAGAAGAGAGAAAGAGAAGAGAGAGAGAAAGAGAGAGAGAGAAAGAGAGAGAGAAAGAGAGAAAGAGAGAGAGAGAAAGCAGACATAGAGATACACTTCTTTATCAACTTAGGCATGGAGACAAAATTGTTTCTCAACATTACTAATTTAAAAAAAAAAATCTTTCCTCAACACAGTCTTGGTTATTACAAATCTTGAATAACATACCTTTTTACAATACAGAAATTCTTTAGAGAACATATATATATAATAAATAAATAAATTTCTCTCGCACCGCTATACGTCACGTCACATAGGGCCCGCAAGCAATTTCTCCATACCACTCCATCCTGAGCAACTCGCTCAATCTCATCCATGAAACCGAGACCGACACCTCCTGTCTCTCTCAGCAAAGTTCGCCCCAGGGTCTCCCTAGGTCGACCTCCCTTCCGAACCCTTTGCATCCCACCTCAACGCCTGCCCTGACATTCACCGACCATTTCTCCCCAAGTTCTGCATCCTCTCTCTCCCCCAACAGTTGTTACTAGTGGTTGACCAGACATTTCTCTGATTTCATCACTTGTCCTGAATTAGTTCCATTTTATATTCATTATTTTTCGCAGACATCTATTTTCAATATATATATATACATATACTGGTACAAATAAATATACAAAACATCTTAGCATATTTTGATGTCAGTTAAAACATTTTGTTTTTTTGTCAAGAGTTCTTAAGTTGTGACATTGGCAGTATAAAACATCTTCCTTCAATTTTGGAGTCAGTACTTCCGAAAAAACTAGCAAATCGAGCAAGTCTAGACAAACAGATATAGTGTATGCATAGTATTCAATAGTAGCATGTCTCTTGCGGAACGTCGCTTTAATCATAGTCTGCCTGGGAAAAAAAAACTATGTCTCTTCTTGCAAGTTATCCCACATCTCTCAGCGTTATACTCAAAGTTTTTCTGATATCCTACTGTCACCCTTGTATTGGTCGTCCATTTAATTGTACTCCCGAACCATGCTTTCCATTACCGTTATCTCCAAAAAAGCTGTGACGTTTAATGGGGACAAAATATTTCATCTTCCGAGATATGATGTTATTTATGAGCCAATGCTAAATCGATGCATAGAATATTGGGAGAAAATATTATAATATAGATGTAGACTGCAGACAAACTAAGTAGAATGGCGAAACACGTAATAACAAAGTACTGTAGTTTTACAAACACAAAAGCAATGACAATACACAGCAACGCTCTGACCAAAAGGCCTTTATCAAGCAAACGATACAACAAAAGTAACGAATGTCACAGAACAACAAGTTCTTTGTTTTGTGACATTCGTTACTTTGTCGTATCGTTTGCTTGATAAAGCCTTTGGTCGAAACTTACTGTATTTTGTCATTGTTTTTGTGTTTTGCAAAACTACAGTACTTTGTTATTACGTGTTTCGCCAGAAAATATTATAGGGAGTCCATTCTACGTGCTTTGTTTTTATTCTGATGTGTACTTTCTTTTGCAGTCTGCATGTTTTTGTCTTCTGTTTTTAAGATATATCCTTTCTTCTTTTGTTCCTTCTTTATTTGACTATTTAACCCTTTGTTGACGTCTGCATCTTAAGAGGTAGTGAGCCCGATCACAACCCAATTGTGCCTGGTTCAAACATGATCAACAAATAAATAGCTTCAACAAATAAACAACAAATAATTAAGAGCTTCCAGCGAGTGGTTGTGTTCGTAAGGACGCTGGTATTGCTAGGCTAGGCGATGGATGTCGTAAGGATGATCGTATTGCTAGGCTAGGCGATGGATGTCGTAAGGACGCTCGTATTGCTAGAGTAGGCGATGGGTGTCGTAAGAACGCTCGTATTGCTAGGCTAGGCGATGGGTGTCGTAAGAACACTCGTATTGCTAGGCTAGGCGATGGGTGTCGTAAGGACGCTCGTATTACTAGGCTAGGCGATGGGTGTCGTAAGGACACTCGTATTGCTAGAGTAGGCGATGGGTGTCGTAAGGACGCTCGTATTGCTAGGCTAGGCGATGGGTGTCGTAAGGACACTCGTATTGCTAGAGTAGGCGATGGGTGTCGTAAGGACACTCGTATTGCTAGGCTAGGCGATGGGTGTCGTAAGGACACTCGTATTGCTAGGCTAGGCGATGGGTGTCGTAAGGACACTCGTATTGCTAGAGTAGGCGATGGGTGTCGTAAGGACACTCGTATTACTAAGCTAGGCGATGGGTGTCGTAAGGACGCTCGTATTGCTAGAGTAGGCGATGGGTGTCGTAAGGACGCTCGTATTGCTAGGCTAGGCGATGGGTGTCGTAAGAAATGAGGGTAAGTGGTTCGAATCCTGTGTTTGTTATTTGTTTTTTCGGAAGCTCTTAATACTTGTACATTGTTTATTGGTTGATCATATACGTTACTTCCGTTACTTCCTCTGGGGTTCTTGCAAAAAAATCCTTGTTCTCATCTGGTTCAAACACCATGACAGGCAGTTTGGAAGCAAATTTGTTTTAGTGGGATTTAACGAACTGTAAATATAGATCTCACCAGTCAGAAAGAAATGGAAAATTACTGAATATATAAGTGGTGACTTTTTATTTTTCGATCCAAAAGCATTTGAGCTTTCAGATCTTCTACTCGGTGACATGGACATTGTAACCCTTCGGTTCAGTGCCACGAACACTGTAAATGTGGAAAACCTGTGACTTTTCTGTCAGCCCGCGGAATTGAACCGTCTCACAGGGGCTTGTCACCTTCGCCCAACGCGTTACGAACACGCTTGATCAGGTGGGCATGTGGTGACTTTAAAATCAACAATTTGTTTACTGTGTTTGATGTGAGCGAGGTCATGTAATGCCACGATTTTCACTTACAAACCCTCTCATTCCGTAATTACCGCTTCCCCTCCAAACGCACATGTACTGTATTGTACACTAATTAGCCAGTGTACTGGCTTTGCGTCATTATTAAAAAATATGGCTAGCCGATGTATAGGCTCAACATACCGAAGGGGTTAAGAAACAAAATATTTGAAGAAATTTGTTAAAAGATGTACAAAATAGACACAACATCACAGCATACTGGTAGAGCTTTGCATAGGGTAAATAACACATTAAATATAACAACGTTTTATGGTAATGTTGTTTCACAGTGTGTTGGTTAGAGTCTGGAATCGAAATGTGATTCAATAACTCCCATGTCATCTGTAAGATGCAAAATGTTGCCATTCTGACCGTTGTGGTCTCTGTCTTTGGAAGGAATCGAACCATTGATGTGTATTGTTATTGAATCAGAATCAGCCACAGGTCGAATCTGTGAATTCGAATTATCTGTATTCAATTTTGAGTCAATTACAGCTATGTCGTTCTTATTTTTCAAGATGGCGTTGTTGTTATCAGATATTGGTGTTATTTCGACAAAGTCGGATCTGATAGGGGTTAAAGGGCTGCTGCCAATTGAGGAAGGTGTAGTTGATGAACCACTGCTCTTATTTTTCTTGTTGCCGTTCTGCATTGGAGCAAAGGCATCAGCAGCCTGGAATGCAAGTTTACCTAATGCCATCATACTGGCAATACCACCCCCTGCTCCATTCTTTTGTGATCCGCCACTGGAATCACCTGCGAAAATAATAAAAATAGTAATTTTAATTAAAATCATGTTATTAATATTGAGTTCTAAGTTTTTATTTCTAATTTTATTTTTGGCATGTAGAATATAGAATATTTTTTTTCCGATCCAGAAACACTTGAGCTTTCATCTCTTCGGCTCGGTGCCATTGACATCGTAACCATTCGGTTCGGTGCCACAAGCACAGTAAATCTAGAGAACCTGTGGCTTTTCTGCCAGCCGAGAATTAAACCGCAATCACAGGGCTTGTCACCCGTCGTCCAACGCGCTACGAACAAGCTGGGCAGGAGGGCATGTATAGATAAAATCCTCTTGAAGACGAGGCACGACCCTTTCAACCTAATTGAGAGCCTTCTTTGGTTACATCAGAGAGTGTAGGATAACAACATGAACAGAAAATGATTAATTCTTTTCGGAGTATCCAAGATATTTAATTTTAAAAAATAATTGTATCAATAATTATAGAATCTCCCTGTGGAATATTCTGAGATGCTATGGAATACCAGACAAAATAATAAATATTATCAAGAGCCTCTATGATGGTTCACAGTGTGCAGTTTGCACTGATGGTTCAGTTGCCCAAGATAAAGCGGTATGGAGAAATTACTTGCTGGCCCTATGTAACGTATAAAGGTACAAAGAAATTATTATTATAATTTAAAATTAAATTAATAAGTACATCAGAAAAAAATTGAAGATTCACATCAACAAGTACATCAGAAATCAACAAGTACATCAGAAATTGAGATTCATATCAACAAGTACATCAGAAATCAACAAGTACATCAGAAATTGAGATCTCACGAAAAACCAAACCCAAAATTACATAACAAGTAAATCAACAAGTACATCAGAAATTGAGATTCATCACGACATCAAATCAAATACATCAAAGAAATTAAAAACAACAAAATACATCAGAAATCAACAAGTTCATCATCTTGGTCTTCTTCGAATGCTTCATATTGACTAATTGCTAACCATTCTGTGTGATGTGTATGATATCTGAGCCTAAAAGCGAGTTGCGTTATGCAAGTTATGCACCTACAAGTAGGCCAGCACATCCGATTACTGCTACTTTTGTTATTTACAAGGCTACCTTCCCTAGGCTCCTACCTCAGTCGCCTCTAACGACATACCTTGTAGGACACAGTGTTCCGATTCTTTGCTCCCCTTGTGAGCCCCGACTACACTCGGTCGAACATGTACATCAGAAATCAATATTACAATCATCGTGTACACCAAAGAATACCATGTACATCAGAAATCAATATTACAATCATCGTGTACACCAAAGAATACCATGATATACATCAAATTCATATTACAATGCTCTGCTAACTCCAATCACCGATGCCTGGAGCATGGCCCTGTAGAATCTCAATATTCGCTGAAAATAATATCAATATGAAAGAAAGTGTAATCAGATATCGATTAAATGCCCATGATTGTAACCTTATTTAAATGATTTAGTAATAAATTCGCACGTGTGAAGCCAGGGCCCGCAAGGGAAGCAAAGAATAGCACCACTGCAACCTACAATGCATGTCGTAAGAGGCGACTGATGTAGGCCCTCGGGATGCTGCTCTAGTAAATAAAAAGCAGCGCAGAAATTGGATGCACTGGCCTACTTGTGGGCGCATAACTGGCACAATGTACAGTCACTCTTAGGCTCAGATCACTTACAAATCACACAGAGTGGTTGACAAGTTGTCGATATGGAGCGTTCGAAGAAGAAGAAGAAGAAGGTGAATAAATTAAACATGAACTGATTGATTGATCGATTGATTGATTGATTGATCGATTGATTGATTGATTGATTGATTGATCCATTGATTGATTGATTGATCGATTGATTGATTGATCCATTGATCGATTGATTGATTGATTGATTGATTGAAAGATCGTGATCTTTACACATCGAAGAACAGCCATGTGTGCTCTAATCTCTTTCATAGCAGAGAAAGATCTCGACAGCAGTGCACGAACTCTGTAGCACAGGTCATAGTCCCCAATGTGGTTTTGATTAAGGTGAAAATTTGCAGGAATTTCTTTCATCAAATGGTATTTATTATTATTTTTTCCCTCGGCCGCGACTTTCCAGCCACTTTCAATTGCCGTGTGTTATTTTACGTTGTCAAGTTAAACACGTGATCTACTTTCTATCGTCCTTCTCCGATAAAACTAGACAAACAATCTCATCTATCATTTAAATCAATAATCACTTGACAATTGCCAGACCGCTCCAACCTGTCTATAATGGTCTAACTTTGCCGGAGTATTGACTTCATTGTACCGGGCTTTACCCCATATGACTCGGTCCCTCTCCGCAGAACTGTTACAGCACCTACCAAGAGAATTGCACAAAGCAAGAACTCCGTAGCTCTGGCAATATTCCTAGGTGTCTCTGGAAAAAATAAACTCGCAAACAGAATGACGGAGTCGGGATTCGAACCCATCTGATTCTTTACAACGCAACGAGGGGTCTCTGTGGTGAAGAGATTAGCAGCTCTCGCAAACAGAATGACGCAGTCGGGATTCGAACCCATCTGATCCTTTACAACGCAACGAGGGTCTCTGTGGTGAAGTGAGCTCGCAACGAATACGCAGCGATTCGACCATCTGATCTTAAGAACGCGTCTCCAGTGAAGAAGCAGTGCCTTCGTTCCAAGGACGCTGTTCCCGTGTGGAGCTATAGGAATATTTTTCAAGAGATCCCTGATCTCGGTGTAGTTATGATCGCATTCCTGGTCCTATCGGAGAAATATGATAAAACGAAGGTCCGTGTGTCACGTTTGAGGGCGTAAAAGAACCATTTGAAGCTCAAAATCAAAAAGAGCAGGTTGGAAAGACACTGTTACGGTGCTGGAAAGACACTGCTATGGCGCTGGAAAGAGACTGCTATGTCGCTGAAAAGACACTGCTATGGCGTTGGAAAGACACTGCTATGGCGCTGGAAAGACACTGCTATGGCACTGGAAAGACACTGCTATGGCGTTGGAAAGACACTGCTATGGCGTTGGAAAGACACTGCTATGGCGTTGGAAAGACACTGCTATGGCGTTGGAAAGACACTGCTATGGCGCTGGAAAGACACTGCTATGGCGCTGGAAAGACACTGCTATGGCGCTGGAAAGACACTGCTATAGTGCTGGAAAGACACTGCTATGGCGCTGGAAAGACACTACTATGGCGCTGGAAAGACACTGCTATGGCGCTGGAAAGACACTGCTATGGGCTGGAAAGACACTGCTATGGCCTGGAAAGACACTGCTATGGCGTGGAAAGACATGCTATGGCGCTGGAAAGACACTACTATGGCGCTGGAAAGACACTGCTATGGTGCTGGAAAGACACTGCTATGGTGCTGGAAAGACACTGCTATGGCGCTGGAAAGACACTGCTATAGTGGAAGACCTGCTATGGGTGGAAAGACACTGCTATGGCGTTGGAAAGACACTGCTATGGCGCTGGAAAGACACTGCTATGGCGCTGGAAAGACACTGCTATGGCGTTGGAAAGACACTGCTATGGCGTTGGAAAGACACTTATGGAAAAATTCGTTAAAAAGATTAAAAATAGAATTCCTGCAAATTATTTTGATCATCTTCAAAACTTCATAGGTCCCTCGCTGGAACCCTACGGAGTTCGTGCACTGCCGCTGAGATCTTCCTGTGTAAGAAAGAGATTGGAGCACAAATGGTTATTTACCGAAGTGCAATGATGATGGTTTAATCAGTCAATCATTCAATCATTCAATCAATCAATCAATCAATCAATCATTCATTCTTCTTCTTCAAACGCTCTACATCGACCACTTGTCAACCAATCTGTGTGATTTTTATGTGATCTGAGTATAAGAGCGGTTGTAATAGTTGTTGTTATGCGCTTACATGTAGGCCAGCACATCCGATTTCTGCGTTGCTTTTTATTTACTAGGGTAGCATCCATGGTGCCTACATCTTCGCCGTCTTACAACATGCATTGTATGTTGTAGTGGTACTATTCTTTGCTCCCATTGCGAACCTCGGCACCAACAATCGATCAACTGCAATCACCTCTCTACCTTCAAGTTTACATTAAGGGGAAACAAGAACACCTATTCACCTCTCTGACAATGACTTTCTTACCTGCATGACCTCTATTTTGCTGTTGGTTTCTGTTAAAGATCTTGTAATTTTCTTCTTTTGTGTGTAAAGTATCTTCAAATTGAGTCTATGCTTATCCAGGACAGCGGCTATAAGACCTGCAAGAAATAGATCGGGCAGTCAGCATACTTTTGGCTTCCACATCAAATACCTTGTCATTTAAGTTTCCTAGACAGCTTATCGTCGGATCATCATCACTGCACGTCAAACCAATTTGTCCATAAGTGTTCCGATCTCCCCCTCAGTATGTCTCTTAGTTTAGTTCAGCTTATCGTCGGATCATCATCGCTGCATGTCAAACCAATTTGTCCATAAGTGTTCCGATCTACCCTCAGTATGTCTCTCACATTACTTCAGCTTATCGTCGGATCATCATCACTGCGCGTCGAACCAATTTGTCCATAAGTGCTCCGATCTCCCCCTCAGTATGTCTCTTAGTTTAGTTCAGTTTATCGTCGGATCATCATCACTGCGCGTCGAACCAATTTGTCCATAAGTGCGATCTCTCGATCTCCTTTCTCGATCAAGTCATGCCATGTCTCTCTCTCAGTTTAGTTTAGTCGTCAGATCATCATCACTGCACGTCGAACCAATTAGTCCATAAGTGTTTCTATCTCCTCGGGAGCATGTTTCGCAGCGTGGGGCGACGAACGTCTTCTTCTTCAGTGATCTCTGGTCATGTCCTTAATTTACTGTGGACCACAAACGGGCAGTCAGCTTCAGGTCTGTCAGGTTTCCCCAAAGCTTAGTTTTCAGGTCGACTGGGTGTGGCCACATGTTGCTTCTCAGCTCACCCAGGAGAGGACAGTCTTGCAGAATATGCTCTGGTGTCTGTTCCGCCTGCTGACACTGGCAGAGAGCTGTTTGACTTATTCCTAGTCTATATAAGTGTTTGTTGAGTCTGCATTGTCCTGTGCGTAGTCGAAACGAACGCCACTGGTTCTTTGTTGGTTTACTATTTTTCTTTAGCTACCAGCAATAGTGTTCTTGTCTAGCTACACCACATTAATCCTGGAATTCTTGCAGTCTGGTTAGTGTTGTAGATTCACCACTATTACTTGAATACAGAAGTACAGTATATGACTATGTAAATATGGTATATATACAGGGTGTTCAACTTAAAAGCAGCCCCAGTGATAAATAGAAATTTGCCAGGTACGCATTGCATCTCGTCTATTTACTATTTAAACCGGTTCTGACTAGCTCGTTCTACGTCACATTTGTTCATCCCCCATCCCGCATACAATTACACACCATCACACAACCTTGACCTATACTACGTCATAACTGAATCTTCCATTTCCATACATATATGCCAGATTAGCTCCATTCACAGACTGCTTTTAAGTTGAACACCCTGTATATATATATGTAAGCTACCATAAATAGTATATGACTATGTAAATATGGTATACATATATATATATAAGTAAGCTACCATAAATAGTAGCATGTCCTTTGCGGAACGTTGCTCTCATCACAACCCGCCTGAAGAACTATCTGTCTCTAGTAGGTTTTCCCACCTCTTCCAGCATCATGTTTAAAGTTTCTTTGATGTCCTGCTGCCACCTTCGTCTTGTCGTTCCCTGCCTCGTACTTCAGGAATCATGCCTTTCATTACCGTTCTCTTCAAATTAATGTGACGTTTAACGTGGCCATAAAATAGTTCATCTTCCAGGACGAGGTGTTATTTATGTGTGAGCCAACGCTCCTCGATATGCAGGTCTTGTAGGATATCTTTGGTTTTTTTCCTACCTGTCCAGAATGTTCTAAGAACATTTCTGTAACACGTTATTTCAAAAGCTTCAATTTTGTTCTTCAATGTTTTTTTTAATGGTCCTCGATTCGCATATATATATATTCCTCTTGTACCGATATACGTTACATCGGGACTGCAAGTAATCTCTCAATACTGTTCTATCCTGGGCAACTCGCTCAATCTCTTCCATGGAATTGAGTCCGACATGCATGCCTGTAGTAGCTAGCCAGTCTCCCCTCCCAGGTGGCAGCTGAGGAACCAGACAGTTAGCTTTGGTGTGTAGTTTGTATATATTTAGATATTTTATTAGCAGACTTAGTGTTTGCACTCTCTAAGCAGAATGGCAACACTAAAACGAGACACTGACGTAGGGAAACTAATCGACGTAGTTGCGTAGTGACGAGTTAGTAACGATTAGTAAACAGAAGAGACGAATATAAACAAGAAACATGGACAGACGTGTTTTCGTAAACTCATGATCTAACATCGAAACTCATGATCTAACATCGATAACTCTGATCTAACATCGTAAACTCATGATTCAACATCGTAAACTCATTCTAACATCGAAACTCATGATCTAACATCGTAAACTCATGATCTAACATCGTAAACTCATGATCTAACATCGTAAACTCATGATCTAACATCGTAAACTCATGATCTAACATCGTAAACTCATGATCTAACATCGTAAACTCATGATCTAACATCGTAAACTCATGATCTAACATCGTAAACTCATGATCTAACATCGTAAACTCATGATCTAACATCGTAAACTCATGATCTAACATCGTAAACTCATGATCTAACATCGAAATAAATGAATATGAAACTATCAAGATAGAGTTTGTCTTTGATGTCAATGTGCTGTATCCATCAAAGCACCAATTCAACATGAAGTATATACCACCATCTTCTAGAACCACTGTCAAATAAAACCACCACCAAATACATTCGCCAGAGAGGAAAGCACTACCAATATCTCCATCGATAATCACCTACTAAATCAAGTAAAAGATTTCACATACCTGGGGAGCATTTTTTCAGCAAATGGAAGAATAACTAATGAAATTCAACACAGGTACAACAAAGCAAATCAAATGATAGGGCAAATGGCGCCAATTTTAAGATGCAAACACGTCACCATGAACACAAAAAGAGCAATGTTCAACACAATCTTTCTCCCACATTATGTTACCAGTGCCAAACCTGGACGCTGACAACAAACGATAGAAGAAAACTAGTCACAACAGAGATGAAGTGTCTACGCAGAATGCTGGGTGTAACAAGAAGAGACCGGTTGAGAAATGAAGACATCAGGAAAAAGTGGGTACAACATCAGTACTAGACTTCATTAAGAAACAACAAATCAAATGGTTCGGCCACGTAAGCAGATTACCATCAGACAGTGCACCTCAAAGAGCAATGATGCACCGATACAATGAGTACAAAGCAAAAGGCCGGCCACGCAAAGATGGACCTCAGAGATAACAGAGGCGACGAAAGAGACTATCTACGAAGCGCATACTAGGCCCGTTTTAGAAATCTCTTCCTGACCTGACGCTGTGAGGCATACAGGATTCGAGAAAGAAGAAGAAGATATAGAATCAAACATCGCACCCTACTACAAATATCAACGGCCCTACTACATGCCTCTCTCAGGTAAGTTTGATTTAGGGTTTCCGTTAGGAGCTCCTCTCTTTACTGAACTGTTTGCTGTCTTCCTCTGCCTCGTCTCCCTCGATTTTACCAGTTGTCACAATGTGTTCTAAACCTCCCTTCCTCATCACCTGTCCGAAAAATGATGACTGTTTCTTTCTTATATTGATGATAAGCTTTCCCTGTGTCTTGATCTCATTCAACACCTCAACATTAGTCATTTCTTCTTCTTCTTTGCGTTCGTTTTTACGACCAATTTTAATCACTCTTTGTGATATGTTTGACCTTTGCCAAGAACGTGTATACGTTGCACATTGGTTTGGTACGCCCCTAAACGCATAGATTTCTACAAGTTTAGGACATGTGCATCCGATTTCAGCAAAACCTTCTTAGTCGCCTCTTTTACATGCGTGGCAGGTAACAGTGGTTCTATTCTTTACACCCCAAATTTGGGCCCCGGTAACCACTCTTCTCATTATTCTTCTGTAAAACCACTTCTCTAAAGACTAACATCAGACTTCCAATATCGATACTTACGAATGACTAATAAAAAACTTCCAATATCGATACTTACTATTCAAAATTCGAATGACTCTCCATGGAAACAGAAGCGTCAGTATTGTCACAAACTGCTCTTGCGTGAAGAAGGTGACTCCATTTATAAACACAATATCCAGGACAAAGGAGATGATTGTCACAAGACCATCAAAAACCTGTTGGTTAGAGAAAAGGGAAGATATTATCTTATTTTATCTTAACCCCATTTAGCGTGAAGAGACGTGGGGATAGTTAGTTTTCTATCTTGTGCCAGGTGTGTTGCGCTTGACGTTGTCAGTCCATGCTTTCGCAGTGACTCTGAGATGTTATCTATCCATCGTGTTCTTGGCCTGCCTCGTGCTCTGCGACGCTGAGTATCGATTATTGTAGGCGCGTGATGGTAGTAAATGTGGTTCCATTCTCATTAGATGGCCGAACCACTTGATTCTTTGCTTCTCGGTGTACTGTATGCATGGTATAGTACCAACGATGCTTCTGATATTCTCGTTTCTCACTCTTCTCGCCTTGTAACGTTGACAGCTTTTCGTAGACATCTCATTTCACATGTTGTAATCTTTCTTTCTAGTGTCTTAGTCAGGGACCATGTTTGGCACTGATAGCAGAGAGTTGGAATAAATATGCAGTTTATCAGTTGTCGTTTGACTGCCATGTTAATGCTTGGATGTTTTAATAGTGGTGACAGTTGGTATGTCACTGCATTTGCCTTCTGGCATCTAGTCTCGATTTCTCTGTCCATCTTTCCATCTGCTGTGAATATACTCCCGAGATATTTGAATTCTGGAGTCTGTTGTATTTTGACATTATTCACGTGTATATTTAGTTGACCTGTTGACCTACTTATTGTCATGACTTCTGTTTTGGAGGTGTTAATTTTCATGTCATATTTTCGCATGTCGCTTGCAGTGCATTTATGTGTTGTTGAAGTTTGTGTTCGTTGTTGTAGTGTGTAGGCACGTGATGGTAGTAAATGTGATTCCATTCTCATTAGATAGCCTAACCACTTGAGTCTTTGCTTCTCGATTTACTGTATGCATGGTATAGTACCAACGATGCTTCTGATATTCACCTACAGAGGGAAGATATTCTCCTACATTTATTTCATGCTTCAGACGGGTACTACATATTAGTCATTTTAAAACAAATGATAGAAGAAAACTAGTCACGACAGAGATGAAGTGTTTACGCAGAATGCTGGGTGTAACAAGAAGAGACCGGTTGAGAAATGAAGACATCAGGACAAAAGAGGGTACAACATTAGTACTAGACTTCATCAGAAACAACAAATTAAATGGTTCGGCCACGTAAGCAGATTACCAACAGATAGTGCACCTCAAAGAGCAATGCTGCAACGATACAATGGGTACAAAGCAAAAGGTCGGCCACGCAAAAGATGGACCTCAGAGATAATAGAGGCGACGAAAGATACTATCTACGAAGCGCATACAAGGGCCGGTTTTAGAAATCTCTTCTTGACCTGACGCTGTGAGGCAAACAGAATTCGAGAAAGAAAGAAAGACTACGTATTAGTTACATAGAACATAGGACGAATATTTATGTAAGAGACTAAATAAAAAAGCCTTGACAGGTCGACAAGTACCACTCTTGACAATCGTGAAACGGCGTAAACTTGCGTGGCTCGGGCATGTGATGAGACACAGCTCACTCTCTAAGATTATCCTACAGGGAACAGTTGAGGATGAAAGAAAGAAAGGAGGGCAGAGAAAATCCTGGTTTGACAACATCAAGAGCTGGTAGGGGCAGAGTTTCTCCACACTCGTCAGAGAGCCCAGGTAACACATAAGTGCCGAACAAGACAAAAAAATCCATCAGGGCTCCACACTCACCAGAACACAATATTCAACACATAGCCCGTTATATGACTAGCCCCAGGACACATTGCCACATCATCATCATCAAGGTGCGTATCCTTTATAGGACGTTGCTCTCTTTGCAGCGCATCTGAAATTCACTCTGTCTCTAGCCAGTTCACCCACTTCGTCGATGGTCATATTCATGGTTTCTTTAATATCTTGTAGCTATCTTCTTCTTCACATTGCCACACCAAGATAAAAAGACATTACGTTCTGATATAACCACAAAAGACACCCGTCTTAGGTTGAAAGAGACGTGCCTCTGCCACATGAAAGCTTAATCCACTACCAAAAACAAGAACAAAATAAAATACGAAACAAAACGTGAAATGAATCAATTAATGATAGAACTAGGACTAAACTTGGAAAGATATTGAGATGTAAGCATTAACTCTAGTGGACGAAATAAAAGCTATTATAGAGTAAAAACGCCACTTAGTGTGGCTCCTGGTCCACAAGGAGTTGTAATTACAAGTAGTTGTAATCATAGATTAAATACTGTATTTGTAAACCTCGAATAATTGTAATCGATCTAAGCAATCAGGACGCCCGAGTGATTACCGGGGCCCAAATTTGGGGTGTAAAGAATAGAATCACTGTTACCTGCCACGCATGTCGTAAGAGGCGACTAAGGAGGTTTGGCTGAAATCGGATGCACGTGTCCTAAACATTTAGAAGTCTATGCGTTTAAGGGTCTACCAAACCAATGTACAACGTATACACGTTCTTGGCAAATTGGTTATTGGTTATTGGTTACTAAACTGACGTCATTGCACTCCGGGCAGACCCATAGGTGCTCAGTCTCCCCAAACAGATATCGAAGAGTATGCATACTGATGGTTCCTGTGGCTCGCTGATTAAACACACCTCTCACTCTGCCTCTAAGGCATCCAGTTCGACTTGAACAACGGGTAACTCCAAACTGCTTAAATCGCTTGATCGATTCAACATCGATTTTAGTGTCCTCATCCAACAGAGAGTCGCGAAGAGACCGAAGAATATCCCCTTATCCATCTTCAACTCCCCAAACCATCGATGCTGTTGATGCAAGCCTGACCGCTCTCTCATTACCGTAAACACCCGCATGCCCAGGACAGTATATCCACGTAAGCCGCTGGAGGTTAGATCAAACTTGGCAAAGATCAAACTTATCACAAAGAGTGATTAAAATTGGTCATAAAGAAAGAACGCAAAGAAGAAGAAGAAGCAATCAGGTAGAATCGAGTCTATATTTATATTCCAGGTTCAATGTATTCGATATGCATCCTCATATCATCATCAAGTAACGTCCCCTGAGTAGAACGTTCTTACTCCAACAGTCCTACAGAATTTATCTCTCTCATAGGATAGAAGTCCTGCCTCTCCAGCGGTCATGTTCAAATGATCATTTACAACCAGATCCTTCTGTGTAATCTTCCTCTTCTCATCTTTGCTGGGATGCCTCCTTCCATGATGGTCTTCTCCAGCCCTTCGTATCTCTTTGTATATCCAAAATATTTCAATTTTCTCATTCGTATTCTCAGTCTGTTTTCTTTGATTTTGAGTTCTTTCTGGATAGATCTGTTTGTTCTCTTCTCTGTTCAAGATATACGGAGGGCTCAGCTGTAACACTTTTCTTCAAAAAGATAAATATTATCTTCCAGTGTCTTGTTAAATGTCCATGATTCACACCTATATGCGTGTAAATGGCAACATGACATATGATTGCGAATTATCAAGTGATATTTAATATTCTCTGCAATACAAAGTCTTACATTTTAGTGACCTAATAGGTATCTTGGTGACGTCTGTTGTTTAGGGGATAATGACTCGGTCTATTAACCCTAACGTTCTGACTTCGAACCACGCTGCGGAAAGTTTGGTTGCAAATTGATTCGCGTGGATTTTTACAAAAGGATGATGGCGCCACCCGTTCAGAAAGCAATGGCAAACTACTGAACGTCATAATGCCTAGAAAAATTACAAACAGCGTTAACAAGCTGGGGCTGATTCGCAAAGTCCTGTAAAGGATATACAATTAACTTTAAATAATAATAATAATTCCTCTCGTACCGTTATACGTTACAGATGTCCTGCAAGCAATTTCTCCATACCGCTCTATCCTGGGCAACTCGATCAATCTCCTCCATGGCACTGAGA
Source organism: Arion vulgaris (assembly GCA_020796225.1). NCBI lineage: Eukaryota > Metazoa > Mollusca > Gastropoda > Stylommatophora > Arionidae > Arion > Arion vulgaris. The sequence continues at coordinate 4,051,858 of CM036774.1, forward strand.
CCGATATTTCTTGCCTCTGTTCGTCTGATCTAAGAACATGACCTAAATATTTCCACCTTCGTTTCCTTATAATATTTGATACGGGTTGTTGGTGTGTTCTATCTCTCACTGTGATGTTAGAAACGAAATCACTCCATTTTACTTTTAATAATTTTCGGAGACTTTTATTCTCAAAGCTGTCCAGTTTCTTATCAATTTTCTTTGTTGATTTCAACTTTCACAACCGTAGGTCAGTACAGGAATCACAAATGACCTAAATAATTTAACTTGTGTGCATATACTAAGGCCTTGAGACTGCCAGATATTCGTTAATTTATTGAAGGCACTAGCTGCTATAGCAATGCAAGAGTTTATTTCTTTAATCGTGTCTCCGTTGTTTGACACTTTACTACCCAAATATGTAAAATGTTCAACTTTCTCCAGTGTTTGGCCATTTATTACGATGTTGTCTATGAGGGCGCTCAAAATACCAGCTCTATCAATTGACTGGTCGTCTGATGTGGTGGCAGATCTAGCCAACCTGTCTGCTCTTTTATTGCCAACGACGCTCAAGTGCCCCGGAAGGAAGATAAGTGTAATTCTGCACATTGTTGATTGATGCGTGCAGACTTTCAGTCCATTGGTCCCCGAATGTTTGTTTGTGTGTATGTAGATGACTAATGAGCCCAATGAAAGCTTGAAATGTTCTTTTACAATGTGGGCAAGGAGTACTTGCACTTGTCTGGAGTTTCATTATCACCATATCTTCTAGTGAAACACGTACAAAAAAAGTACTATAGTTTTACAAAATACATAAACAGTGACGATAAACAGCAAGTTCGACAACAGCTTTATCAAGCAAACGAATAAGGAGTGACAAATTAAATGAAACACAAATGGACACCAAATACAACGTATCTAAGGAAAATCAAACATGATTCTTTCTCATGATTCTTTCAGATTTTCCTTAGATACGTTGGTATTTGGTTGTCCATTTGTGTTTCATTTAATTTGTCACTCCTGTTTGTTCGTTTGCTTGATAAAGGCCTTGTTGGTCGAAACGTTGCTGTTTATCGTCACTGTTTATGTATTTTGTAAAACTATAATACTTTGTTTGTACGTGTTTCACTATTTACCAAGTTTTACTGCAGTCTTCACCCTATTTCCATATCTTATACCAGTCAGCAGTAAAATCCTAGATTTATTACTTTAAATTTGGTTTTTGAAATCGTGACTTAACTAGTTACCTGTCTTAACTTACTCACTACTGAACAGAGAAACAGGATATAGCTGAGTTATTGTGTTCAAATTGACATTAATGGATATAATAATAATAATAATAATTCCTCTCGTACCGTTATACGTTACATAGGGCCTGCAAGTAATTTCTCCATACCGCTCTATCCTGAGCAACTCGCTCAATCTCCTCCATGGAACTGAGACCGATATTTCCTGCCTCTCTCAGCAAAGTTCGTCTCAGGGTCTCCTTAGGTCGACCTCTCTTTCTTGAACCCTTTGCATCCCACTTCAATGCCTGCTTTGATATTCGTTGATCATTTCTTCTCAAGGTGTGCCCAACATATCTCAATCTTCTCTTTCTTATAACAGTTGTCACTAGTGGTTGACCAGACATGTCTCTGATTTCATCACTTCTCCTGAATTCATTCCATTTTATATTCATTATTTTTCACAGACATCTATTTTCAAATGCATTCAACTTTGCTTTCTATATCTTTAGTCATTTTCCAACTCTCGCTGGCATATGTTAGGATTGATACAACATTTGAATTGAAAATTCGTAATTTAGTTTTAATACTATATAACTTGCAGTTCCATATTTTATTTAGACTTTTAAAAGCTGATGTTGCTTTGCCAATTCGTATCATAATATTAATGGATATGTTTCAACAAATTAACAAATGTTACTAAAAACTCGATCGGAACACGATGTGGAAAGATATATTTTTGCTGTAGATTAAACAATGAAAATTTGATCTGAATGTATTTATAAAAATGTAGCACTAATTTTAAAATAAAAATGTCTTAGGAGCATTGTGCAGCAGTTGGGTTGTTTTAATAGAACTTCTTGGCAAATACTGCAGGAGTTGGTACGGAATCTGTTAAATTAAAAGAATTCATATTGAAGGTTCCGCCAGACTGGTTACCGGGGCCCAAATTTGGTGTGTAAAGAACAGAACCACTCTTACCTGTCACGCATGTCGTTAGAGGCGAATTAAGAGGTTAGGCTGAAATCAGATGCACGTGTTCGCTAGGGAATGCTAACCCGAAACAAATGCTTGCAGAAAACGGATGCACCAGGCCGTAAGGCGCATAACATGGTGGTGCATATTGATTGCTCAAGTAACAGGTAATGTTCAATGTGACTCACCAACACACGTTCCTTGAAGAACCTCCGTCCAAAACAGATCAGCTTGAGCAGAAGCTATAAAAGAAACAACAAAAACACAGGGCATGACTTAAGCGATAAAGCAAACATCAGGACACAGACACAAACATCTCTAACATCTCAGAACGGCTGAACAAATAGTACAATAGACATCCATCAATTTTTTCTTTTATTTTGTCCTTCTCTACTTTTTTGTCCTTAGGCGTAGTAGGTTTAACTGATGATCGGTTTCTGAGATAGTGCTCGCTCGGTCGCTTGATATGCTGTGTCCTTCTCTGCTTTTGTCGTTAGGCGTAGCAGGTTTAAGGGGATTCTGGTCTTGAAACTTTTTCGTTGCTTTGGTATTAATGTAGAATTTGTATAACAATTTTGAAAGATTATGACTTAGAATAGTAGAAACAAATTAGTAAAAACAAATGTCAATTCGTTGCCATGGAAACAATAAAATATGGCGCTTAAACACAAAATTTCAAATCCCTAAGGCTCTTAAGTTAATGAATATAAATGAATTCTGTTTTCACTCTAAGGTGAGCAATTGTAATATGTAAAAAATTACACCTGATATTTTGGATATATTGAATATTACATTTTTATGAATTTTTGGGTAAACACACCCCCCAAAAACAGATATTTTTGACCAAATTTTGAGGGAATTTTTACCAAAAATTTATAAAAATTAAATATTTAATATATCCTAAAAATCATGTGTAATATTTTAGATATTACAATTGCGCACCTTAGAGTAAAACAGAATTCATTTACATTCATTAGATTCAGAGCCTTAGTGATTTGAAATTTTGTTTTTAGCAGCCATTTTGTATTGTTTCCATGGCAACGCTTTGACATTTTTTTTTACTAATTTATTTCTACTATTCTAAGTCATAATCTTTCAAAATGGTTATACAAATTTTACATTAATGGGAAAACAACGAAAATAGCTTCATGATCCCCATACCCCCGAATCCTCGATGATCGGTTTCCGAGATAGTGCACGCTCGGGCGCTTGATATGCTGTGTCCTTCTCTGCTTTTTGTCGTTAGGCGTAGCAGGTTTAACTGATGATCGGTTTCCGAAATTATGAACGCTCGGTCGCTTGATATGCTGTGGTTATTGTGGAGTTTTAAGATGTCTGTAACTCCATCAGTCCATCTTTTTCTTGATCTGCCAATTCCTCTTGATGATTCCAGTTTCAGGTTGTTACTCTTGCAACTGGTGATCATGTTGATGATGTTCGTTACGATGTGGATGATGATGTTGATGATGATAGATACATTGATGATAGTTATGATAATGATGGTGACGGTGATGTTGGGGATCTATATGATAATGTTAATGACGATGATTACAAAATAATGATGTCGAAGAAGATAATACTGATCGTAACAATGATGTTGATAGTTATTATCATGATACGGATGATGATGAGGACGACGACGATGATGATGATGATAATGATGATGAAGATAATGATGATGATGATAATGATGATGAAGATAATGATGATGATGATAAGGATGATGATAACGATGCTGACGATGATGCTGATGATGATGACATGATGACGATGATGAAGATGATGATGATGATGACGACGATGATAATGATGATAATGATGATGATAACGATGATGATAATGATAAGGATGATGATGATCTTTTTTTCTGTTCTCTAATCCTCCTTTGCCTCACAGCGACAGGGTAGGAAGATATTTCTAGAACGTGGTTATTTTGTGCGTTTCATAAATAGCGTTTTCGCCGTCTCTGTTATCACTGAGACCCACCTTTTGGGGGCCGGCCTTTCGCTTTGTATCCACTTTGCTTTGTATCAGAGTAGTATTGCTCTATGAGGCACACTGTCTGTTGGTAATCTGCTTATGTTGACGAAACATTTAATTTGTTGCTTCTTAATGAAGTCTAGTAATGATGTTGTACACACTTTTTTCCCTGATGTCTTCATTTCTAAACAGGTTTCTTCTTGATACTCCCAGCATTCTGCGTAGACGCTTAATCTCTGTCGTGACTGGTTTTCTTCTATAATTTTATGTCAACTTCCAGGTTTGGCACTAATAGCATAATTTGGGGAGAAATGTTATACAATGCCACTAAAACAGGTAAAAGATTTCACATACCTTGAGAGCATTTTTCAGCAAACGGAAGAATAACTAATGAAATTCAACACAGATGCAACAAAGCAAATCAAATGATAGGGCAAATGGCGCCAATTTTAAGATGCAAACACGTCACCATGAACATAAAAAGAGCAATGTTCAACACAATCTTTCTCCCCACATTATGATATCAGTGCTAAACCCGACGCTGACATCGAATGATAGAAGAAAACTAGTCACGACAGAGATGAAGTGTCTACGCAGAATGCTGGGTGTAACAAGAAGAGACCGGTTGAGAAATGAAGACATCAGGAAAAAGTGGGTACAACATCAGTACTAGACTTCATCAAGAAACAACAAATTAAATGGTTCGGCCGCATAAGCAGATTACCAACAGACAGTGCGCCGCAAAGAGCAATGTTGCTCCGATACAATGGGTACAAAGCAAAAGGCCGGCCACGTAAAAGATGGACATCAGAGATAACAGAGGAGACGAAAGACACTATCTATGAAGCGCATACAAGGGCCCATATTAGAAATCTCTTTCTGACCTGACTCTGTGAGGCATACAGGATTGGAGAAAAGAAAGAAAGCTCGTTTTGTGTTCATGGTTTCATGGTTGCATGTCTATACCGATCTCTTCTTATTACTCCTAGCATTCTGCGTAGAAGCTTAATCTCTGTCGTGACTAGTTTTAAAAAAAAATATTGATGATCAATCTATATATCTATATCCTCTTCGTTTCCCGATTGACACATAAGGCTTCCTCGAGAGACTTCCACTGTTGCTGTTCTGCTGCCTTTCTACCAACCGTCTCCCACGTCAAGCCACACTCCTTCAACTCTCTCTCCACCGTTCTTTCACTGTTGCCGTTCTGCTGCCTTTCTACCAACCGTCTCCGAAGTCATGCTACACTCCTTCAACTCTCTCTCCACAGTTCGTCTCCATGTTTCTTTTGGAAGTCCTGGCCTTCTCTTCCCATCCGCTGTCCATCTGAGAGCTGTCCTAGCCAATGCCCCCAATGGCATACGACATTCATGGCCAAACCACCTCCATCTTCGTCTCTTAATGATGGTCTCTAAGGATGCACAGTTCGTTCGTTTCAAAAGCTTCTCATTTGTTATGGTATTTGGCCAGAAAATTTGCAGGATTCTTCTTAAACATTTATTCTGAAATGTCTCCAACTTGTGTATTATGTGTTGGTCATTTTCCAGCATTCACTACTGTATAATAATGAATAATGAATTTTTTTTTGCTCATTTGTTTGTTTTGATCGTTCATTTCGACCATTGTGATCGTTCTTATTGTGATATATAAACAGTCTTTGCCAGGAACGGTTAAAACATTGACCCGTCTAAGGGTCGCTGCCCTGAAAGAAAATGACAACCCGCTGCCTTGTGGGTTCGGCTGGGGACAGCCAAAGGCTAGCGGAAAGCGTACCGCACACAAACGCTGGCTGAAATCGAACACCCCACCCAAGGATAAGCAACTGTGTTCCAATAGGTGCTGAAGGCTGGTGCACGTACATTATATTCTGATATTTGGCTGTTTATATATCGCAATAGAATGATAAAAATGGACTTAGAACGATCGAAAGAAGAAGAAGAACGTTGCGCCCCCATTAGTCCCCTACTAGTGTACGACAGGCGCATCCGAAACATAAGATTTCGGACTAATTAATCATGATAATTTTTATATATATATTATTGACTGAACACACAAATAGTACAACTTACAATGATCATAAGCAGAGACAGAATTGACATACTACAGTAATGTAACTTATGGGCCACTGTTGACAGTATAGAATGTCCTTCTTCGGTGCCGGTCAGATTGAAAGTTCCGTTGCCGGAGTAATACGGCTGGAAGCAAGCAAGTGTATCTGGGGAACCTGAACTTGAAGGATGTAATCCTTGAATATATCCAATTAAACTTTGACCTTTGTTATAGGCAGTTTCGTTGAGAAATGTTGCACAGCCTGAAGCAAAGTCTGTGATGTTGTCTCTGACTGAAGATATGTTGAAGATGATGTGCGCGTTCAGCAGTTTTCTGAGAACTTCTGGTTCGTCTTCTCCGATGTCGTATTTCTTGCTTATGTCTTTGGTGAAGGATGTCAGCATTTCAGATTTGGCACCAAGAGACACTTTATGAGAGACACAGAAATATGAATCAGATTTGGCACCAAGAGACACTGATGTGAGACACAGAAATATGAATCAGACTTGCCACCAAGAGACACTGATATGAGACACAGAAATATGAATCAGATTTGGCACCAAGAGACACTGATGTGAGACACAGAAATATGAATCAGATTTGGCACCAAGAGACACTGATGAGAGACACAGAAATATGAATCAGATTTGGCACCAAGAGACACTGATGTGAGACACAGAAATATGAATCAGATTTGGCACCAAGAGACACTGATGTGAGACACAGAAATATGAATCAGATTTGGCACCAAGAGACACTGATGTGAGACACGGAAATATGAATCAGATTTGGCACCAAGAGACACTGATGTGAGACACAGAAATATGAATCAGATTTGGCACCAAGAGACACTGATGTGAGACACAGAAATATGAATCAGATTTGGCACCAAGAGACACTGATGTGAGACACAGAAATATGAATCAGATTTGGCACCAAGAGACACTGATGTGAGACACAGAAATATGAATCAGATTTGGCACCAAGAGACACTGGGGGTTAGAGACATATAGAGAAGTAAAATATATGTAGAAAATAGGTTTGTGTCATAGAGCAATACATACGTTATTGGCTATTGGTTATCTCTTGTTCGTTACTAAACTGACGTCATTGCAGTCCGGGCAGACCCATAGCTGCTCAGTCTGCACAAACAGATATCGAAGACTATTTTCTTCTTCTTTGCGTTCGTTCTTTACGACCGATCTTAATCATTTTTTGTGAAACGCTTGATCTTTGCCAAGAACGTGTATACGTTGCACATTGGTTTGGTAGACCACTACAGTCATAGACTTTTACACGTTTAGGACACGTGCATCCGATTTCAGCTAAACCTCCTTAACCGCTTCTTACGACATGCGTGGCAGGTAACAATGGTTCTATTCTTTGCATTCAAAATATGGGCCCTGGTAACCACTCGGGCGATATCAAGAGTATGTATACTGATGGTTCATATAGCTTGCTGCTTAAAATACTTCTCACTCTGTCTATCAGGAATCCAATTCTACCTATGTAACAGCGGGTAACTTCAAACTTCTGAAAACTGTGGATAGATTCAACTTTTTAAATATCTTCATCCACTAGACAGTCGCGAAGAGACCGAAGGCGTGTTATAACGAAAGCGATAAGGTTGACTGATAGATAAGATTATAAATGAAGAGATAAGGTTGATTCATAGATAAGATTATAACTGAAGAGATAAGGTTGGCTCACAGATAAGGTTATAACTGAGGAGATAAGGTTGGCTCACAGATAAGGTTATAACTGAGGAGATAAGGTTGACTCTTAGATAAGATTATAACTGAAGAGAAAAGGTTGGCTCATAGATAAGGTTATAACTGAAGAGATAAGGTTGGCTCAAAGATAAGGTTATAACTTAAGAGATAAGATTGGCTCACAGATAAGATTATAACTGAAGAGATAAGGTTGGCTCATAGATAAGATTATAACTGAAGAGATAAAGTTGGTTCATAGATAAGATTATAACTGAAGAGATAAGGTTGGTTCTTAGATAAGATTATAACTGAAGAGATAAGGTTGGCTCACAGATAAGATTATAACTGAAGAGATAAGGTTGTTTCATAGATAAGATTATAACTGAAGAGATAAGGTTGGCTCATAGATAAGATTATAACTGAAGAGATAAGGTTGACTCTTAGATAAGATTATAACTGAAGAGAAAAGGTTGGCTCATAGATAAGGTTATAACTGAAGAGATAAGATTGACTCATAGATAAGATTATAACTGAAGAGATAAGGTTGGCTCATAGATAAGATTATAACTGAAGAGATACTGTTGTCTCCTACATAAGGTTATAACGAAAGAGATAAGGTTGGCTTTTATATTATACTTTTTAGGGCTGTTATGAATTTATTAGGGCCGTCTGATTATATATATTCTGTGACATGTAAGAAGTGAGTTTCTTCACTTCTGTTGTATCCTTTCCTTGATAAAGGCCTTTTGTCGAAACGTTGCTGTGTATCGTTATTAGTTTTTATTTTTAAAACTACAATACTGTGTTTTCACGTGCTTCGTCATTGGCTCATATATAAAGTTATAAAGGGGGGTATAAAATTGGCTCATATGTGAGACTATAACGGTAGAAATACGGTATGCTTCGTTTGACTTCCAGAATCATTGACTCATGAATGGAAGGGGGGATAACTGTAAGAAAGCAGCTTCCATAGTTACGGACGTCCTGAAGAGAATATTAGAAAATAAACTGAAAGAAATAAACAACAGCTGGAATACAGTACAGAGGAAGGCGAAGAATAGAGAAATATTGTGTGTATGTGTTGCTGCCTTAAGCGCCAGGGGCGTCCCAGAATAAAGAAAGAGAGAGGGAGAGATACAAACGTGTTATCATACGGTTTACAGTTGTCAGTTATACCATAGCCAACTATAAACTTATGGGCCTTCGGATTCAGGTAAGAATTATGGGAAATCAGACCACAACTACACCACGTGATCTCGAATTCCAGTATTGATGTATATAAACTAATTCATTTTAAAATCAACACAAAATGCTAAATCGAAGTTATATTATGAAACAAGTTAAGTTTAACAATAAGGAACATCAATATTGTGAATATTTTTCACCAAATAATCATAGACTCACAGAATTGAGTAAAATTGCAAAAAAGCTTGCAGTGTTCTATCAAACATCTGTAATTTCCAGCCCCTTTTCTGATCTAGGTCAGGAAATCCCTGGTCAGTTGTCTGGCCTAGTTATCTAGAATTGGCTGTGGTTATACTGTGGCGTAGAGGTTAGGTCTCGTTCCAAAAGGTACTTGGTTCGCTCCCTCGTGGAGACATCTGGATATTTTTCCAGAGATCGCTCATCTCAGTGTAGGTGACATTGAGTTCCTAGTCCTATCGGAGACGGACGATAAAACGTAGGTCCCGTGTTCAAGTTGAGGACTTTTTTTTTTGCCCGATCCAGAAGCACTTGACCTTTTCAGCTCTTCGGCTCGGTGCCATGGATATCGTAACCCTTTGGTTCGGTGCCACGAACACCGTAAATCTGGGGAATCTGTGGCTTTTTCTGCCATCCCGCGGAATTGAACCTGCACACACAGAGGGATAGTCACCCGTAGTCCAACGCGCTACGAACACGCTGGGTAGACGGGCAAGTTGAGAACTTAAAGAACCCTTGACACTTCAAAATAGAGAAGAAAAGGTTGGAAAGCCGCTGCCTGGGCAAAATTCATTAGAAATATTAAGTAATAAAATCCCCACAGAATATTTTCACCATCTTCAAAATTACATCCAGGCCCTCGCCGGTGCTACAGCGTTCGTGCACTGCCTCTGAAATCGTCCTATGTAAGAAAGAGATCGGGGCACACATGGTTACTCACCGAAGTGCAATGATCTTCTTTTCTTCTTTATTGAACGCTCCATATCGACTACTTGTTAAACCACTCTTTGTGACTTATCTGTGATCTGAGCGTAAGAGCAATTGTACGTTATGCCAGTTATGCGTCTACAAGCTGGCAAGAACATCCTATTTCTGAGACGCTATTCAGTTACTAGGGTAGCTTCCATAGGCCCCTATCTCAGTCGCCTCTTACGACATGCCTTGTAGATCGCAGTGTTACTATTCGTTGCTTCCCTTGGGAGCTCCGACAACACATGGGTGAATCAATTCTTCATTGTTCATTTGAGAATCATCTTCATCGCACATCTGACATGTCCATAACTGCTCTGATCTCCTCCCAGGCATGTATCTCAGTGTGTTTAGACTAATAACTCCCGTTCTGTGTTGGTTGATGTATCTACTGTTGCTTCTCTCGTGGTTTTCCCGTCTTGCCGCACCTATCGGTATGCACAACTTGCGCAACTGAGATAGAGAATACCATTTATCTTCACGGATATCCTCTATCTATCACAACCGAATCAATTAATCATATAGTAGCTGTTATGTTATGTTATGTTATGTTATGTTATGCGATGGACGTCATGACACATTGGGCATTCCCATTCATGCTCCGTCCTCCGCTGCAGCAGCCATCCCAAAGTCCATTTGCTCACCGTACTCATGAGAAGCTGGTTAGTACATCTTCTCTCTCTACCACGAAGACGACACTGTCTGGCATGTCCAAACTTGTATCCATGAGAAGTTGATAAGGATATCTTCTCTCTCTAACACGAAGACGACATTGTCTGGCATGTTCAAACTTAATGCTTAATTCTCGAACATGTTTCAGTGTATGAGACTCACTCAGCGGTGAATATATGCACACAATAGGGATTTCCTTCTTCTCTCGATCATTCTTCAAGGCCAATTTGATCTGTCTTTTTGTAATGTATAATTGGACGTTTAACAAGAACGGGGTGATCTACGTCGGGTCGATTGTCCGCCCATGTTGACTAGGCTCGCTCATCCGGTTTCAGCCAGCTTTTGATTTACTAGGGTGAAATTTCCCTAGGTTACGATCCTTTCTGCCGACTATGTCGGCCTGGATCTTCGCCTTTGCGATCAGCTTTGCCGTATATTTGGACTTTGTGATCTACGCCAAGACAGTGAGTTACGCTGTTATGCCCTTTCTGACTGTGAGGTCGTTCCCAATAGTGGTCTCACATCGGTGACATAAAGCGAGCAGTATAATAAGACATTTATGAAGTGCAATTACACGTTCTTCTTTTGTCGTCACACTGCTACCGGGTTGTTGCCCAGTGTCGTCACACTGCTACCGGGTTGTTGCCCAGTGTCGGCTACCGGGTTGTTGCCCAGTGTCGTCACACTGCTACCGGGTTGTTGCCCAGTGTCGTCACACTGCTACCGGGTTGTTGCCCAGTGTCGTCACACTGCTACCGGGTTGTTGCCCAGTGTCGTCACACTGCTACCGGGTTGTTGCCCAGTGTCGTGGTTTTCTGTTTTTGTCTTGCGCTGTTCTGGTGGCTTGTGTTATTGTTATCTTTGCTCTTTCACATGATTCTGCTACGCCATCTAACCATCTTTCCCGTGGTCTTCCTCTTGCCTTCTTTTCCGATGTTCTGTTATAGAAGACTCTGTATACTGTGGAGTTTGGATGCATTCTTATTAAGTGGCCAAACCACTTCATTCTTTGTTTATCTATGTAATTCAAGTACGGTTTTGTGCCAACTTTCTTTCTTATGCTGATGTTAGTGATTCTTCTGTCTTTTCTTGTGTTATTGGTAACTTTTCGCAGGCAACGCATTTCACATGTAGTTATTTTTGTGACTGCGCTTTGCTCAATGTACATGTTTGGCTCTGGTAACACAATTACACAATTACAATTACACCATTACAATTACACAATTACAATTACACAATTACAATTACACAATTGCTCGACAATCCTTTGCTCTCCTGCATAACATAACATAATCTGGTAATTACACGTTAAAGATGTAAAACTCACATGAGACCTGATGGAAGTCCAGTATAAGTCCGATCATGACAAGTAATGTATCAATGACGTTAAGAACAACAATGACAAACAGGACGGCCTTGGTGTGGAGATAGTGTTCACCTGTGCGTCGGAATCTGTGGAGAAAAAAATTGGTTGATAATCAGGCCCCTACCGTGTTATAATACAGAGAGATGGCCGCATCATGCTGTGCTATGATACAGAGAGAGGGCCGCATCATGCTGTGCTATGATACAGAGAGAGAGCCGCATCATGCCGTGCTATGATACAGAAGAGGGCCGCATCATGCTGTGCTATGATACAGAGAGAGCCGCATCATGCCGTGCTATGATACAGAGAAGACCGCATCATGCCGTGCTATGATACAGAGAGAGAGCCGCATCATGCCGGGCTATGATACAGAGAGAGAGGGCCACATTATGATGTGCTATGATACAGAGAGATGGCCGCATCATGCTGTGCTATGATACAGAGAGAGCCGCATCATGCTGTGCTATGATACAGAGAGAGAGCCGCATCATGCTGTGCTATGATACAGAGAGATGGCCGCATCATGCTGTGCTATGTATGACGGATGAGCCGCATCATGCTGTGCTATGATACAGAGAAGCCCATCATGCCTGCTACTATACAGAAAAAGCGCATCATTCTATGTGCAAACCGCATCATGCCTGCTATGATACAGAAGAGAAACCGCATCATGCTGTGCTAATACAGAGATGGCCGATCATGCTGTTGATACAGAAGAACCGCATCATGATGTGCCATGATACAGAAGCCGCATCATGCTGTGCTATGATACAGAGATGGCCGCATCATGCGTGCTATGATACAGAGAGAAGTCGCATCATGCCGTGCTATGATACAGAGAGATGGCCGCATCATGCCGTGCTATGATACAGAGAGAGAGCCGCATCATGCCGTGCTATGATACAGAGAGAGAGCCGCATCATGCTGTGCTATGATAAGAGAGAGCCTCATCATGCTGTGCTATGATACAGGAGAGAGCCGCATCATACTGGATATGATACAGAGAGGCCGCATCATGTGCTATGATACAGAGAGAGAGCCGCATCATGCTGTGCTATAATACAGAGAGAGGACCGCATCATGCTGTGCTATGATACAGAGAGATGCCGCATCATGCTGTGCTATAATACAAAAGAGGACCGCATCATGCTGTGCTATGATACAGAGAGATGGCCGCATCATGCCGTGCTATGATACAGAGAGAGAGCCGCATCATGATGTGCTATGATACAGAGATAGAGTATGATCAGCAGATGCTATGATACAGAGAGAAGCCGCATCATGCGTGCTATGATACGAAGAGAGAGAAGTGCTATGATACAGAGAGAGAGCCGCATCATGCTGTGATATGATACAGAGAGAGGCCGCATCATGATGTGCTATGATACAGAGAGAGCCGCATCATGCTGTGCTATGATACAGAGAGACAGCCGCATCATGATGTGCTATGATACAGAGAGAGAGCCGCATCATGCTGTGCTATGATACAGAGACAGAGCCGCATCATGCTGTGCTATGATACAGAGAGAGCCGCATCATGCTGTGCTATGATACAGAGAGAGCCGCATCATGCGTGCTATGATACAGAGAGAGAGAGCCGCATCATGCTGTGCTATGATACAGAGAGAGAGCCGCATCATGCCGTGCTATGATACAGAGAGAGAGCCGCATCATGCCGTGCTATGATGCAGAGAGAGAGCCGCATCATGCCGTGCTATGATACAGAGAGAGAGCCGCATCATGCTGTGCTATGATACAGAGAGAGAGCCGCATCATGCTGTGCTATGATACAGAGAAGGCCGCATCATGCTGTGCTATAATACAGAGAGAGGACCGCATCATGCTGTGCTATGATACAGAGAGATGGCCGCATCATGCTGTGCTATGATACAGAGAGAGCCGCATCATGCTGTGCTATGATACAGAGAGATGGCCGCATCATGCTGTGCTATGATACAGAGAGAGAGCCGCATCATGCTGTGCTATGATACAGAGAGAGAGCCGCATCATGCTGTGCTATGATACAGAGAGATTGCCGCATCATGCTGTGCTATGATACAGAGAGAGAGCCGCATCATGCCGTGCTATGATACAGAGAGAGAGCCGCATCATGCCGTGCTATGATACAGAGAGAGAGCCGCATCATGCCGTGCTATGATACAGAGAGAGGCCGCATCATGTCGTGCTATGATACAGAGAGATGGCCGCATCATGCTGTGCTATGATACAGAGAGATGGCCGCATCATGCTGTGCTATGATACAGAGAGATGGCCGCATCATGCTGTGCTATGATACAGAGAGAGAGCCGCATCATGCTGTGCTATGATACAGAGAGAGCCGCATCATGCTGTGCTATGATACAGAGAGAGAGTGCTATGATACAGAGAGAGAGTGATATGATACAGAGAGAGAGTGCTATGATACAGAGAGAAGTGCTATGATACACAGAGGCAGATACAGAGAGAGTGCTATGATACAGAGAGTGTGCTATGATACAGAGAGAAGATGCATGATACACAGAGAGAGAGTGATATGATACAGACAGAGAAAAGTGATATGATACAGAGAGAGAGTGCTATGATATACAGAGAGAGAGTGCTATGATACACAGAGAGAGAGTGCTATGATACAGAGAGAGAGAGAGAGTGCTATGATACAGAGAGAGAGAGAGAGTGCTATGATACAGAGAGAGAGTGCTATGATACAGAGAGAGAGTGCTATGATACAGAGAGAGAGTGCTATGATACAGAGAGAGAGTGCTATGATACACAGAGAGAGAGTGCTATGATACACAGAGAGAGAGAGAGTGCTATGATACACAGAGAGAGAGAGAGTGCTATGATACAGAGAGAGAGAGTGATATGATACAGAGAGAGAGTGATATGATACAGAGAGAGAGTGCTATGATACAGAGAGAGAGTGCTATGATACAGAGAGAGAGTGCTATGATACAGAGAGAGAGTGCTATGATACAGAGAGAGAGTGCTATGATACAGAGAGAGAGCCGCATCATGCTGTACAATAAAAGGGTGACATAAGTAGGGAAATAGCACAAGTTATTTTAGAGAAAAAAAAGTATTTAACGGGCGGTCTTTCGATGACTTGCATCATACTAAAAAAATATACCGCACGGCCCTGTTGATAATGATAGAGTACAGGTGTTGATAACTATGACCGTTATACATTTCTTATCTGATTCTACATGTTCTGTGTCTTGTAAGAAGTGAAGAAATTTACTTCTGTTGTATCCTTAGGGCTAAACATGTAAAATAAAGTACTGTAGTTTTACAAAATACAAAAACAATAACAATACACAGCAACATTTCCACCAAAAAGTTTTCACTTCTGTTGTATCCTTTGATTGATAAAGGCCTTTTGATTGATAAAGGCCTTTTGGTCGAAACGTTGCTGTGTATCGTTATTCTTTTTGAATGTTGTAAAATTACAGTACTTTTGTTTTTACGTGTTTCACCATTGCTACATAGTTTTACTGCAGTCTTCTCTTGTATCCATAACTGCAGAGTAGATTGAGAGCATGCAAAGCAGTTGTTCTTCCCGATCTGTTATCATCATCATCATCAAGTAGCTTGTCCGTTCCGAAACTTGACTCCCATGACAGCATTCCTGAAAAACTCTCTGTTCTGTGTAAGTTGGTCGGCGTCAGCAGCAGTCATTCTCAGATCGTCAATGACATCCTGCATCCATCGTTTTCTTGGTCGTCCTCTCGTTCTTCTTCCAGGCATCATTACTTCCAAAATAAATTTCTCCAAGCATTTATAACATTTGATGTGTCCGAAATATTTAATTTTCCTTGATTTTATTCTCTTTAATATCCAACTCTCTTTAATATCAAGCTGTTGCAGAACTGAATCGTTTGTTCTTTTCTCTGTCTATGATATTCTAAGTACTCTTCTGTAGCTTTTGCATTCAAAGACATTAATGATCTTCTCTGCCGCTTTGTAAATGGTCCCTGTCTCACAACCATATGTTGCCAAGGAAAAACGCAAGCTCTTAAACACTTGATTTTTGTTCTTATATCAATTCCCTTCCATATGTTATTTAGTTCTTGTAGTTTTTTGCAAAGCAATGCGCAGCCATCTTTTAATTATATGTATATGTGATGTTATATGTATGTAAAACCTGGATTTTATACCAATCCATGACGTTTAATTATTTTCATACAGAATGTGTCTTCCACCCCCTCTCCTACCAGAGCCATTACATGATAGTGGTGGGGGAAATGGCTTGCGTATCTACATGACCCAGAGAACTGATATTAACGCCAGGATTAGGACAGCTCGACAATCCTTTCCTCTCCTGCATACAGTGTGGTAATCTACTGCCATCTCCACTAAAACAAAGCAGTCGCAGTCGCCTATACCAGGAGAAGGTGTTTGCATCTGCTATGCTTCGAGTTCAGAAATTTTCTCGCCAGGATGCCCTTACCAACCAGCATATAACATCCAACTTTGACAGGGTGAAACTTATTTTGACTTTCCACCCTCATAGCTCACTAGTAAAAACAGTTTTATTCCGTCATCTGTCTATTTTAAAATCGGATCCTGAGACACGCTCAGTCTTCCAAAATTATCCTCTGGTGGCTTACAGACAGGACAGAAGCCTTAAGGATATGTTGGTACACAGTCGCCTTACATCCAATGTCCAGAGTTATATTGGCACCGTCTGATGTAGCCGTCGGCGATGTCTTACATGTGCTTATGTGATACAGACCCGTACTGTGTCTTTTCCTAAAGCAACTTTTGTTATTGAAGATGGTTTCACGTGCGAGGTCCGCAATATAATCTACGCCATCACTTGCAAGCGTTGTGAAATGACACATATCGGCGAAAGAGACAAAATGCTTAGTGACCCTTTTGGTCAACACTTGCGTTATATACGCCAATGCTCGGTGACCCCTGTAGCCACTCATTTCAATGGAATTGATCATTTGGGAGCTCGCGATATTCAGGTCACAGCCATCCGATCATGTTCCTCTGATGATCGAAGTTGATTTATTCTAGAAAATCGTTTTATTTCGTTATATGGTACCTTGCAACCTCATGGACAACGCTCTACATTCCTATGCTTCTTAGTGCTTTCTCTTCTCATGCACCATATTATATATGTGTATATGGTAAATTGAGAGCCGCGGTAGCGTAGTTGTTAGTGAACTCGCTTCTCAAGGCTGGTGGTCGGGTTCAACCCCCGCGGTGTGCGGGAAATTTTCCCGACCGCGACGGCTCTCAGATCGACCCAGCCTCAACTGGGTACCATACATGCTCTGGGAAAGTAAAGACGGCCGGCGTGATGCTGACCACATCACCCATCGTGTGCAGCCGGTCAATGAAAATACAGACCTAACACTGTATTGCCCTATATACCACGAGGTATGAAAGGGTTCCTTTACTTACTTTACTATATGTAGTGTGCTGTGAAATAAGTGAAATTCGTCACTCATGTTGTATATGTTACTTGATAAAGCCTTTTGGTTGAAACATTATTGTGTATTGTTATTGTATTTTTTTTTGGGGGTAAAACTACGGTACTTTGTTATTACATGTTTCGCCATTGCTAAATAGTTTTACTGCAGTCTTTCCCTATATTGGTAACACTAAAAAGAAAAACTTAAGATATTCAGTTCAAATGTGAAATCTGTGTTGCTGTATGGCTCGGAAACGTGACGAATCACCAAGTTAAATACAAATAAATTCAGACCTTTTTTTAACGTATGTCTTCGGCGGATTTTCAGACTGAGATGGTTGGACAGAGTTGCAAACACAGACCTGTTGATAAGAACAGGACAAGAATCAATGATGGCCCAGGTCTATTTGTAGGTGAACAACTGGCACAGCGTAAATCGCTCTTAAGCTTGGATCACAAAAAAATCTCAAAGACTTGTTAACAAGCGCTCGATATGGAGTGTTCAATGCAGAAGAGGAAGATATAAATATGAAATCTTTCAGGCAGAATGTCATGAGAGCTAGATTCTGTAGTCTTCCGATCCAGCAGTCACATGAGCGTTTGTCGGTCGAATTTGAGACCATAGAACTATCTATCTATCTATTCTCTAATCCAATTTTGTCTTTCATCGTCAGGTCGAAAAATGAGACACCTGGATCGAGTCTCTTTATTCGCCTTGTCTTTCTTTCTATTCTCAAGTACTGTTATGCCTCACAGCTTCAGATTATGAAGAGATTTCAAGAACGATCTTTGGTGTACGCTTCATAAACAGTGTCTTTCGTCGCCTCTGTTATCTCTGAGATCCACCTTTTGCGTGTCCAGCCTTTTGCTTTGTATCTATTGTATCTGAGTAACATTGCTCTTTAAGGCACACTGTTGATAATCTGCTTATGTGGCTGAACCATTTAATTTGTTGTTTCTTGATGAAGTTCAGTATTGATGTTGTACCCATTGTTTCCCTGATGTCTTCATTTCTAAACCGGTCTCTTCTTGTTACCCCCAGCATTCTGCATGGACACTTCATCTATGTGGTGACTAGTTTTCTTCCGTTCTTTAATGTCAGCGTCCTACTCGCCTGCCCAGCGTGTTCGTAGCGCGTTGGACTACCTGTGACTAGCCTTCTGTGAATGCGGGTTCAATTCCGCGGGCTGGCAGAAAAAGCCACAGGTTCTCCAGATTCCAGGTGTTCGTGGCACCGAACCGAAGGGTTACCATGTCTATGGCAGCGAACCGAAGAGTTAAAAGCTCAAGTGCTTCTGGATCGGAATAAAAATTTTAAAAATGTCAGCGTCTAGGTTTGGCACTGACAGCATACAAACCATGGAACTACCTTCTGTAAAAGACATGCTAAATGAAACCAACTGCTTGTCTCCTTACCTGCCAAATGTAGTCTTTGGTGGTGATCGATTCTCATAATTAATCTCGTCTTCCAGCTCATTCTCAAGCTTATCTAACCTTCCTAGTCCATTGATGCTGGCTATCTTTAATGTCTGCGCAGCTAGAACCTGGACAAATAACAAAGAACATATGTTAAGTCAAAGTAGGGACCAAATATGTCAATCATAAACACATTCAAAGGGGCATTACTAGGAATATTATAAGGCCCGGGTTTAAAGAGTTGCCTTCCGACCTTGCCTTCCTCGATTGCTTTGAATCTGCTTTTATGTAATTTTACGCGGGTAGGGACTTTTGCAGCGTACGAATATAATATAGAAAAAAAAGTTAATTTCATATCCTTTACATAACATTGCGAATCAACCCCAACCTTCTAATGCTGTTTGTGATTTTTCTAGGCATTATTACATTCAGTAGTTTGCCATTGCTTTCTGAACGGGTGGCGCCATCGTCCTTTTTTTAAAATCGACGCGATACAATCTGCAACTAAATTGTTCGCAGCTTGATTCGAACTCAGAATGTCGCGGTTAATAGATCTAGTCACTATGAAATAATTAGCTTCATTTCTTCTATTAGATATAGCTCTCTTTCACACAACCTTGTTCCGAAGATAAAATGGACAACCAAGCTGCCCTAATGAACTTCAATTTCCTCATAGAGAAGGTATTTTAACATTCTAGCATTATTTTAACGTGTCCACACTAACCATGTTCTTCTTCGAACGCTACATATTGACCACTTGTTAAACCACTCTTTGGGATTTGAATGTGATCGGAGCCTAAGAGCGATTGTACGTTGTGCCAGTTATGCGTTTACAAGTAGGCTAGTACATCCGATTTTTGCGATGCTTTTTATTTACTAGGGTAGCTTCCTTAGGCCCCTATATCAGTCACGACATGCCTTTTTGGTCGCAGTATTACTATTCTTCTTCTTCTTTGCGTTCGTTCTTTACGATCAATTTTAATCACTCTTTGTGATATGTTTAATCTTTGCCAAGAACGTGTATACGTTGTACATTGGTTTAGTAGGCCCCTAAACGCATAGATTTCTACACGTTTAGGACACATGCATCCGTACATTTCATCCAAACCTACTTAGTCACCTCTTACGATATGCGTGGCAGGTAACAGTGGTTTTATTCTTTACACCCCAAATTTGGGCCCCGGTAACCACTCGGGTGGCAATATTACTATTCTTTGCTTCCCATGTGGACCCGGTAACACACAGGAGACCAATCGTCTAACCACATGAATCGCTCAATCGTCTAACCACATGAATCCCTCAATCGTCTAACCACATGAATCTCTCAACCTTCTAAACACATGAATCCCTCAATCCTCTAACCACATGAATCCCTCAACCCTCTAATCACATGAATCTCTCAACCCTCTAATCACATGAATCACTCAACCCTCTAATCACATGAATCTCTCAACCTTCTAACCACATGAATCACTCAACCCTCTAATCACATGAATCACTCAAACCTCTAATCACATGAATCACTCAACCCTCTAATCACATGAATCACTCAACCCTCTAATCACATGAATCTCTCAACCCTCTAATCACATGAATCACTCAACCCTCTAACCACATGAATCACTCAACCCTCTAACCACATGAATCACTCAACCCTCTAAACACATGAATCACTCAACCCTCTAATCACATGAATCACTCAACCCTCTAACCACATGAATCACTCAACCCTCTAACCACATGAATCACTCAACCTAATCACATGAATCCTCAACCTCTAATCCCTGAATCACTCAACCCTCTAATCACATGAATCACTCAACCCTCTAATCACATGAATCACTCAACCCTCTAATCACATGAATCACTCAAACCTCTAATCACATGAATCACTCAACCCTCTAATCACATGAATCACTCAACCCTCTAATCACATGAATCACTCAACCCTCTAATCACATGAATCCCTCAACCCTCTAATCACATGAATCCCTCAACCCTCTAATCACATGAATCTCTCAACCCTCTAATCACATGAATCCTCAACCCTCTAATCACATGAATCCCTAACCCTCTAATCACATGAATCCTCAACCTCTAATCACATGAATCACTCAACCCTCTAATCACATGAATCACTAAACCCTCTAATCACTTTCCCTCAACAAAATTCTCAACATTTCCTCACCAGATTCCTAACCCTTCCAATCCTTCCTCCATTCCTAATTCTAACAAATTTGACATTATACATCAACTTTCAAACTAATACCACTTAAAAGCAATATTAATTAGTGACATTCAGAATTAGACATTTAACATCAACGTTTCAATAAATGACCCTATCAATCAATCAATCAATCACTCAATCAAATAAAGCAAGTGATAATATGACTGACAATCAATTTTAACTAGAAGAGAATAACCAAACATAATAAAAAGAAAAATATGCCTGATCTTATGGTGTCATGACATGGGCGTCCAAATAAGTTTTTCCAGGTAGGAGCAAAATAAAAAAAAAAATGAATTGCTGGTTTACTATGGGGAAAAATCCTGTGTGGTGCCCGGACCCACAAGGAAATCAAAGATTAGTTCTACTGCGACCTACAAGGAATGTCGTAAGAGGTGACTGATGTAGGGGCCTAGGGAAGCTTTTCTAGTGAATAAAAACGTCGCAGACATCAGATGTGCTGGTGTACTTGTAGGCGCATAACTGGCACAACGCACAATCGATTTTAGGCTCAGATCACATACAAACCACACAGAGTGGTTAACAAGTCGTCGATATGGAGCGTTCGACGAAAACTAAGCCGAAATAAAGATCAGATTCGCCTAAAACTATTTCATTAAAAATTTCTTTTTAAGGGGTGGTAATTTTAAACTCGCCCACCACCCACCTATTCGTAACGTATGGATACGCCATGGTCATGAATACTAACATACCAGGAACTTACACAGTTAAAACATTATTTAAACAGTGACAGATATGGGAACGTTAATGTTGTATTTCTTCTCATGACTCGAATGAGGTGGTAACAAATACAAGGTAATCGTTGCAGGTAAATGCAGGTAAATGCAGGTAAAAACGGGTAAATGTATTAATTAAGGGCTGGGAGATTTATTAAAGAGTCATCCTAGCTGTGGGATACAGTCAAATATAATCCTAGACGGAGGGTTGAGTAAACAATTGTCAGAAATGAGGGAGTGTCTGTGGCGTAGAGGATAGGTGCTCATCTCTCGTGTCAAAGCTACCAGGTTCGTTACCTCGTGGAGTCATCTGTACATTTTTCCATAGATTCCTGATCTCAGTGTTGGTGAAATCGAGTTCCTAATCCTATCGGAGACGGACGATAAAATATAGGTACCGTGTTCAAGATGAGCAAGTAAAAGCTCTCACAATCGAGAAGAGCAGGCTGGAAATCCGCTGCCCATGCACAATTCATTAGAAAGGATTAAAATAAAATTCCTACAAAAATATCTTCGCCATATTTAAAATTACATTAAAATTACACCGGGGACCATCGCCGATGCTACGGAGTTCGTGTACTGCAGATGAGATCTTCCTGTGTAGAAAGAGATAGGAGCACACATGGTTACGCCCCGAAGTGCAATGATGATGATCGTATCAATCAATCAAACAACAGAAATGGAGAAATATGCCGACATCTGCTTTGGAAGACTGTGAACCTGCAGGTCTGCTCAAAGTACTACCATGTAAGTTTAGTAAACAAAAAACCAATTTTAACAGGAAATTTACCGAACTTTGAAAGCTTCTATATATTGTTATTATAATAATATAATAATAATTCCTCTCGTACCGTTATACGTTACATAGGACCTGCAAGTAATTTCTCCATACCGCTCTATCCTGGGCAACTCGCTCAATCTCCTCCATGGAACTGAGACCGATATTTCCTGCCTCTCTCAGCAAAGTTCGTTTCAGGGTCTCCTTAGGTTGACCTTTCTTTCTTGAGCCCTTTGCATCCCACTTCAATGCCTGCTTTGATATTTGTTGATCATTTCTCCCAAGGTGTCCCAACATATCTCAATCTTCTCTTTCTTATAACAGTTGTCACTAATGGTTGACCAGACATGTCTCTGATTTCATCACTTCTCCTGAATTCATTCCATTTTATATTCATTATTTTTCGCAGACATCTATTTTCAAATGCATTCAACTTGCTTTCTATATCTTTAGTCATTTTCCAACTCTCGCTGGCATATGTTAGGATTGATACAACATTTGAATTGAAAATTCGTAATTTAGTTTTAATACTATATAACTTGCAGTTCCATATTTTATTTAGACTTTTAAAAGCTGATGTTGCTTTGCCAATTCGTATCATAATTTCTTTTTAACATTTCATGTGCAATCAAAATTGCTACCTAAAATAGGTGAACTGCTCTATTGTTATTATGCTTGGTAAAAATGTAAAAGAACTAACTAACCTATGAAAGGAAACTGGCATAAGAATAAAAATTAAGTGTTTAAGATCCTGCGTTTTCCTCTTGGCAATATATGATCGTGAGACAGGGAACATTGACAAAGCGTCGGAGATGATTAATGCTTTTGAATGCGAATGCCACAGAAGAGTGTTTAGAATATCATGGACAGAGAAAAGAACAAATGATTATGTTCTGCAACAAAAAAAAGTAAGGAACCCTTTCATACCTCGTGTATTAGGTCATACAGTGTTGACATGTATTTTCATTGACTGCGGCACACATGGTGATGTGTAAAGCATCACGCCGGCAACCTTTACTTTCCCAGAGCATGTAATGGTACCCAGTTGAGCTGGGTCGACCTGAGAAACCGTCGCGGTCGAAAATTCCACGCACATTGCGGAGCTGAACAGACCACCAGCCTTGAGAAGCGAGTTCACTAACAACTACGCTTACATGCGGCTCTCATGTTCTGCAACAGCTTGATATTAAAGAGAGTTGGCTATTAAAGAGCATAACATCAAGGAAAATTAAATATTTCGGATACATCAAACGATATGAGCGCCTAAGAAGATAATTTTGGGGATTTTTGCTTGGAAGAAGAATGAGAAGACCTAGAAAAACATGGGGGCAAGATGTCACTGACGATCTTCTTCTTTTCGTTCGTTCTTTACCACCAATTTTAATCACTCTTTGTGATATGTTTGATCTTTGCCAAGGTTGCACATTGGTTTGGTAGGCCCCTAAACGCAATAGATTTCTACACGTTTAAGACACGTGCATCCGATTTCAGCCAAACCTCCTTACTCACCTCTTACGACATGCGTGGAAGGTAACAGTTGTTATATTTTTTACACTTCTAATTTGGGCCCAGGTAACCACTCGGGCGGCAGACGATGAGAATGACTGCTGCTGACGAGGGTCAACTCGAACAAAATATAGTTTTTCAGGACTGCTGTCATTGGAGTCAAGTTCTGGAAGAGACAAGCTACTTGATGATGATGATATATTGATAATAAGTTACGTTAATCAGAAAGTTCAAAGTTCATATGACAAAGCAGTTTTAAAGTTCGGACTTACTGATGTATTAAGCTGTGCAGCTCCAGCCTAGTTGATGATCTGCCTTATTGATTAGTTTATTGATTTTGTCATTAATAAAAACTTGATGTGATTTTGCCTTTGCCATGTTTGTTGCGACACATCGATTTTAGACGTTATATTTTAAAGTGCTTTTGTGACGTAATCCGGACTAGACTATGCATATTTTGATTGTTAAAATAGGCATCAAAAGTTGGTATCTGTGGCCTAGAGGATAGGTGCACGCTTTCCCGTTCCAAAGTTAACCGGTTCAATCTCTCGTGCGTTCACCCGTATAGTGCCGGAGTCCGTAAGGTAAGCAAAGATTAGTACCACCGCGACCTACAAGGCATGTCGTAAGAGGTGGCTAATGTAGGACCTAGGAAAGATACCCTAGTAAATCGCCTGAGTGGTTACCGGGGCCCAAATTTGGGGTGTAAAGAATAGAACCACTGCTACCTGTCACGCATGTCGTAGAGGCGACTAAGGAGGTTTGGATGAAATCGGATGCATGTGTAGGAGCCTACCAAACCAATGTGCAACGTATACACGTTCTTGGCAAAGATCAAACATATCACAGAGTGATTAAAATTGGTCGTAAAGAACGAACGCAAGGAAGAAGAAGAAGAGGACCCTAGTAAATAAAAAAACGTCGCAGGAATCGGATATACTGGCTATTTGTAGGCGCATTACTGGCTTAAGGTACAAACGCTCTTAGGCTCAGATCACATACAAATCACAAAGAGTGGTTTAACAAGTGTTCAATAGGAAGCGTACGAAGAAATAGACGAAGAATATGTTTAGTCATTTTTCAAATCTCCCTGGCTTATACCAGAATTGAAATAACATTAGAATTAAATATTCTTAATTTAGTTTTAAAACTATATAACTTTTAGTCTCATTTTTTATTGTTAACATATACTCTGATGTTGGTTTGAAAATTCGCAGCATAATTTAGTTTTTAGTATTTTTCGGAAAGCAAATTCAGGAACCTACCAGCTGGCACCATTACTACAACACCCAAAGATCAAGACGGAAGTCAAAAGACATATGATAAGAAGTATTTTCCTACCAACACTTTGTTACCAGTGCCAAACTTGGTCTTTGACAGCAACACATCACAGAAAGCTCACCATGTGTGAAATAATATGCTTGAGGAAGGCAGTGGGAGTCACCAGGGAAGATAGACTACGAAATGAAGACATCAGAAGCAGAGTGGGCATAACTTCATGCATCGAATACATCGAAAGACAACAAATGCAGTGGTTTTGACATTTAATGAGAATGAAATACAACCAGCCAGCAATAACAGCATACAATAAAAAGATACAAAATAGATGAGACTGCAGTAAAACTATTTGATTGACAAAACACGTACAAACAAAGTACTGTAGTTTTACAAATTACAAAAACAATGACAAAATACAGCAACGTTTCGACCAACAAGGCCTTTATCAAGCAAACGAACAACAGGAGTGACAAATCTAAAAAAACAAATGGACGACCAAATACAAACGTTTCTAATGAAAATCTGGGAATAAAACTAAAACTAAATAAATGTAACACAAAAAATACTAAAAAACTAGAAATAGAACGGAAGAGAAACAATGAAAAATCTAGTAAATATATAACTTGATATCAGGTACTAGAGCTAAGGGAAGACCAAGGAAAAGATGGATAGACAATATCAAGACCATACTACATAAACACGGATACAACACAACAAGGGCGACTCATCTAGCCCTAGAACGCAAATTAAAGCTCCCACCCCTACGCTGAAGGGCAAGAGTGGACAACCAATTCTATCCTCCAACTGGGGAAAGACAATAGTATTTTTCTAGGTATATGTAAAGCATACAATGGCGAAACAAGTAAAAATAAAATACTGTAATTTTACAAAAACAATAACAATACACAGCAACGTTTCGATCAAAAGGCCTTTATCAAGCAAAAAGGATACAACAGAAGTAAATGATTTTTGGTCGAAACGTTGCTGAGTATTGTTATTATTTTTTTATTTTGTAAAACTGCAGTACTTTTTTAAAACTTGTTTCACCATTGCTACATAGTTTTACTGCAGTTTTCCCTTGTAGTGATAAATGTATACACATTGGCTGAAATCGGATGCATGTGTCCTAAATGTGTAGAAGTCTATGCGTTTAGGGGCCTACCAAACCAATGTGCAACGTATACACGTTCTTGGCAAAGATCAAACCTATCACAAAGAGTGATTAAAATTGGTCGTAAAGAACGAACGTAAAGAAGAAGAATGTATACACAAATGTTATAAACACTAGTTGATCGACAAATATGTACTTTAACTATACAATCACATTATCACTGAATCAATCGATAAATCGGTGACTAAATTATTGAAATGCAAAATATGTCCGAAATATTCCATTCATTAGTGACTCAGTCATTGAAACAAGACATCAAGAAATCAGCTGACGAGCGAAGGAAATAATTAACAGATCGATAAGTGAACCGATGTATCGATTAATCAATAAATCACTTCAATTTATTAAAGTATGTGTAATATTTGAGTTTGTGGACACGATCGTTCTAAAGGGCATGAGGTCGGGCAGACAGGGGGAGACGAAGATCGGTGAGAGGATAGGCAGATGGTATCATAGACGTGTTGAGTATGAATGGGGCAGACAGCGGACACATTACCATTGATTGATTAATGGGACCATCATCATTGCACTTCGGTGAGTAACCATGTGTGCTCCGATATCTTTCTTACACAGGAAGATCGCATCTGCAGTGCACGAACTCCGTAGCACCGACAAGGTTCCCCGGTGTAATTTTGAAGATGGTGAAGATATTTTGTATGAATTTTATTTTTAATCTTTTCTACTGAATTTTGCCTGGGCAGCTGCTTTCCAGCCTGCTTTTGTTCGATGTTGAACTACAATGGGTTCTTTTACGTGCTCATATTGAATACGGGACCTATGTTTTATCGTCCGTCTCCGATATGACTAGGAACTCGATCTCATTACGAAGGATAATGTGGGGTTTGGCAACTGATAGCATGGAAGTAACAAGAAGAGATAAGATTACAAAAACCTAACTACAGGGTTTTCAAGATAATTGCAGCCCCATTGACAATTCGAAAGTTGCCAGGTACACATTGAGTTGTGTTTATTTACTATTTAAACCGGTTCTGACTAGCTCGTCCTATGTCACATTTGTTCATCGCCCCTTCCCGCACTAGAATTACACACTGTCACACAACCTTGACCTATACTACGTCATAACTGAACCTTCTCATTTCCATACATATATGACAGATTAGCTCCATTCACGGGCTGCTTTTAAGTTGAACACCCTGTATAAGAGACTTGGAAGGAACAACACCAATGCTAAAGGGTACACTAACGAACAACACGCCAAATTGATCGGCCATTTAAAACGATTACCGTCCAACAGTACACCATCATGAGCACTATTATTCAGATATAGTCATTTCAAGGCCAAAGTCGTCCACGCAATCGATGAATTCTATACATATCAGAATCGGTACAAAACACAATATACGAGGCGCACTCGAGGGAAATTGCTGGAACTATTTGCACATTCTGGACTCTGAAATGCACACATGTATAGAGAATTGATAGGTAGATAATCATGGAAGTCAAATTCCGATAAGAGACCTTCTTCTTTCTTCTTTTGTCGTCACACTGCTATCGGGTTGTTGCCTAGTGTCGTGGTTTTCTGTTTTTGTCTTCTGCTGTTCTGGTGGCTTGTGTGATTGTTATCTTTGCTCTTTCACGGGATTCTGCTACGCCATCTAACTATCTTTTCCGTGGTCTTTCTCTAGCCTTCTTTCCCGATGTTCTGTTGTAGAAGACTGTATACTGTGGAGTTTGAATGCATTCTTATTAAGTGGCCAAACCACTTCATTCTTTGTTTCTCTGTGTAATTCAAGCACGGTTTTGTGATAAGAGAACAAGCCAGGTAATAAGATAATGACGCAGATTACCAACAGACAGTGTGCCTCAAAGAACAATGTTACTCCGATACAGTGAATACAAATCAAAAGGCTGTCTACGCAGAAGGTGCTTCTCATAAATAAAAGAGAAGGGCACACAAAAGCATATTCTAAAAATTAGATCTCCTTGTTTGCTTATGAAAATAATAGAAAAATGCGGTATTGTTTTTACCATGCGAGCGATGTGATCAACAGACAAAATTCAGTGGAACAAATTAAAAGTAATATTAATCCAAGACCCAAATATCGTATGAAGCAGAGTTATATTTTCTTATGTTTTCATGTAACAAAGACTGATTTGCCATCATCATCAGTCAAATTCAGTCAGGAACTTTGAAAAAAATCAGCAAAAATTATGTCGGCAATGTCGTTCTGTACGTATAAATTAAATATGTGATTAGCAAAGATCAGATTGCTAGATTATCAACAGCAGTTATATTAAAATTAGGTTGACATGTACGCCAAGCTTGAGAATGAAAAACTGCTCTTCATTGGAATATTCACTTAAGTAAGTATGTTAGTTTCCTGGGTTTTTTGTAATCTTGCATGCATCAACCCATTTTATATACAGGGTGTTCAAGATAAAAGTAGCCCGATTGGCACATTTTTATTTTTAAACCGGGCTACTTTTATCTTGAACACACTGTATTTCTGTAAAAAAAATATAACCCAATGTGCAAGTTCTACATACACAAGTGTGAATACCAAGCGAAGCTGGATATTAAAGTTTTAGAAATAGAATATGACTTACATTCAAAGTACCAGGCACTCCATCTTTTCTCTTTCCTCGATTCTGTCGTTGGTTTGAAGTCGATTTCTTCACAATTTGCCGTCTATCATCAGAACGGCCAGACTTCTCGCCTTTGCAATTTGTTTGCATTCTCAAATTGCCTAACAAGTTTGAAAATTCTTCATTGTTTATAGGACTAGGGGTACTTTCTTCAGCTTCTTCTTTCATTGTGTTTTCTCTTTTATGTAACTGTTATCTCACTACAGGTTGAATTCAACGTGATTGTAATGTATATCCACTGGTAAAGCAGCATGAAACTACAGACCGTTTATAGTTTTCTTTCGATTTTAAACCAGACTATATAATTTCCAAGGAAACAAACACCATCATTTATAGAACGCACATGAAGAGACTCCAAAATTGTAATATACAAAAGCGTTTGATAGATTTACAGACATCTTAACACTCCACAATACTACAGCATATCAAACGAAAGAGCGCTAACTATCTCGGAAACCGATCATCAGTTAAACCTGCGACGCCTAACGGCAAAAAAGCAGACAAGGACACAGCATATCAAGCGACCGAGCGCTAACTATCTTGGAAACCGATCACCAGTTAAACCTGCAACGTCTAACAGCTATAAGCAGACAATGACACAGCATATCAAGCGACCGAGCGCGCACTATCTCTGAAACCGATCATCAGTTAAACCTGCTACGTCTAACAGCTATAAGCAGACAAGGACACAGCATATCAAGCGACCGAGCGCTAACTATCTTGGAAACCGATCACCAGTTAAACCTGCAACGCCTAAAGACAAAAAAGGAGAGAAGGACACAGCATATCAAGCGAACGAGCGCTAACTATCTCGGAAACCGATCACCAGTTAAACCTGCAACGTCTAACAGCTATAAGCAGACAATGACACAGCATATCAAGCGACCGAGCGCGCACTATCTCTGAAACCGATCATCAGTTAAACCTGCTACGTCTAACAGCTATAAGCAGACAAGGACACAGCATATCAAGCGACCGAGCGCTAACTATCTTGGAAACCGATCACCAGTTAAACCTGCAACGCCTAAAGACAAAAAAAGCAGAGAAGGACACAGCATATCAAGCGAACGAGCGCTAACTATCTTGGAAACCGATCACCAGTTAAACCTGCAACGTCTAACAGCTATAAGCAGACAATGACACAGCATATCAAGCAACCGAGCGTGCACTATCTCTGAAACCGATCATCAGTTAAACCTGCTAAGCTTAACAGCTAAACGCAGAGGACAAAAGAAAGAAAGAAAAGCTTTACAAATGCTTCTAATTACCGAATCAAAACGAATATATAAAAATGTGTGAGGTTGAAATCTTCAGTATTTCCGTTTCACATATCTGTCTATCGAAAGGAACTGCCGAATAGTAAGAGTCGTGACCCCCATCCCGGCAACATAAGTCCGACTAGCTCAGACGGGAAATCGAAAATTCCTGTTTAATGGGGGCTGCTTTTTGTATATGTTTGATAGAACACTACTTTTTTAAAATCTTACTCACTCAATTATATATGTTCATGATTATGTATAGATGAAAATGTTAATAATATTGATATTCCTTAACTTTATACTTAACTTGTAACATAAAAGTAAAGGAACCCTTTCATACCTCGTGGTATATAGGTCAATACAGTGTTAAGCCTGTATTTTTCATTGACCGTCGGCCCACAATGGGTGATGTGGTCAGCATCACGCCGGCCGCCTTTACTTTCCCAGAGCATGTCTGGTACCCAGTTGAGGCTGGGTCGACCTGGAAGCCGTCGTGGTCGGGAAAAATTCTACCCAGCTGAACCCAGACCACCAGCCTTGCGAAGCGAGTTCACTAACAACTACACTACAGCGGCTCTCAAACTTGTAACATAACATAACCTTAATTTAGTATGTGTTTTTTTTTATGAATTCGCCTTCATACAACACAACTGGAATGTGAGGATCTTACAACAGTTATGGATTTATTTACTAGAATATTCATCTGAGCCCGCCGGCCGTATGTTATAGGAGGCCAAGGTAAAAGTTAATTACATTTACTTCGCAATATACCAATGCTCTATTCATTATACCAACACATATATTGTATATATCCATTTCGAAAAAAATATACGGTTCTAATTTGTTAATTTTGGAGGGACAAAATTATTTATCTATCTCGCTAGTTTATTTTAAAAAATTATCTAACGTATTCCATCTGCACTTCTTGCGTGAAATTTGAAAGATAAGAATTTAAGTCGGAAAAATAATTTATTTATTGGTTTTATCTTTTCTTATCTTAACCACATTTGCCGTGAAGAGTCGTGGGGAGAGTTAGTTTCTATCTTGTGCTATGTGTGTTGCGCTTGACGTTGTCAGTCCAAGCTTTCGCATGGACTCTGAGATGTTATCTATCCATCGTGTTCTTGGCCTGCCTCGTGCTCTGCGCACTGAGTGTCGATTATTATAGGCACGTGATGGTAGTAAATGTGGTTCCATTCTCATTAGATGGTCGAACCACTTGTTTTCTTTGCTTCTCGATGTACTGTATGCATGGTATAGTACCAACGATGCTTCTGATATTCTCGTTTCTCACTCTATCTCTCCTTGTAACGTTGACAGCTTTTCGTAGGCATCTCATTTCACATGTTGTAATCTTTCTTTCTTGTGTCTTAGTCAGGGGCCATGTTTGGCACTGATAGCAGAGAGTTGGAATAAATATGCAGTTTATCAGTTGTCGTTTGACTGCCATGTTAATGCTTGGATGTTTTAATAGTGGTGATAGTTGGTATGTCACTGCATTTGCCTTCTGGCATCTAGTCTCGATTTCTCTGTCCATCTTTCCATCTGCTGTGAATATATTCTCGAGATTTTGAATTCTGGAGTCTGTTGTATTTTGACATTATTCAAATGTATGTTTAGTTGACCTGTTGACCTACTTATTGTCATGACTTCTGTTTTGAAGGTTTTGATTGATGAGCATTCTCATATACCTGTTATGCTGTTCTTTTCTGCCTACTCCAATCTTCAAACCCAGCTTCTGCAATCTAGAAGTTGACGTGGATTGGTTTAAATGAAAATCTTATTTGCGACCACACTCTATGAGGGCGTTCAAAATATCAGCTCTATCCATTGGCTGGCCGTCTAACATGGTGGCAAAGCTAGCCAGCCTGCCCGCTCTCTCATTGCCAACGACACCTATGTGCCCTGGAACGAAGATAAGTGTGATTCTGCAAATTGTTTACGCTTGTAGTGATTCAGATGTTTCTATTTATTCCGAACTCAATTTTATTGTTATATGTACCGAATTAGACTAGCTAGTTTACTGGCCTTGCGTCCTCTTAAGAAGGACATTGAGCCAGTGTTGCGGCTCTGAAGAACGTATGGGTTAAGTACTTGACATTGAATACAAATTAACTCTGTCGTCACCAGTTCCAATCCTAGATTAGAGAATAGGTGGACTTCTGCATGAGGCCAGCTACTTCATCTCAAGTACTTTTCAGTGCTACAGAAACGTGCAAGAAATTACATCATATCTGCAACTTTTCTGAGAGGCGAGAATTATTAGATTCGTCTTCTTCTTACCGAGTTCGCCCACTATGACTTCATGCGTAGTATGATTTTACGCGATATGGCGCTTTTGACTGATTTTACATGAAGGCTTGCTTTTCTTTTTATCAGTGTCTACCGTCATAAAAACGTGTCTTCTTCAATTTCAGGGGTATAATGGATTCAATTTTAAATATGTGATTAAGCGAGTTCCCCAGTATAAAGCGGGATAGAAATTACTTCCAGACCCGCCGAGTGGTTACCGGGGCCCAAATTTGGGGTGTAAAGAATAGAACCACTGTTACCTGCCACGCACGTCGTAAGAGGCGACTAGGGAGGTTTGGTTGAAATCGGATGCACGTGTCCTAAACGTGTAGACGTCTATGCGTTTATTGCCCTACCAAACCAATGTGAAACGTACACAAGTTCTTGGCAAAGATCAAATGTATCACAAAGAGGGATTAAAATTGGTCGTAAAGAACGAACGCAAAGAAGAAGAAGAAGAAACTTGCAGACCCTTTGTAATGTTTAATGGTACGAGATGACTATAATAGTAAAATACAATAGTGAATAGGAAAGACGAGATATTTCGAGCTGGAAGTACTGTTTCAGATAACATTTGTTTAAACCGATGTATGTATTGAAGTGGTATTTTCTGTATTTTCTTGTATTTTCTGTATTTTTCTTGTATTTTCTTGTATTTTCTGTATTTTCTTGTATTTCTGTATTTTCTTGTATTTCTGATTTTCTGTATTTCTGTATTTTCTTGATTTTCTTGTATTTTTCTTGTATTTTTCTTGTATTTTTTCTTCTTCGTCTCTGAACACTCCTTGAAGATGAAGGCATCAACAAATTTCCTCTGTCTTGAACAAACCAGGTTGCTTCATTCCAGATCCTTCCCTCCTCGTCTCTTTCTCTTTCTCTAATTTGTCTCCTTGTCTCTCTAGTTCGTCCCCTAGTTCTCTTCCTCCGGGATTCAATTTCAAACCCCCATGTGTCTGTCTAGTCTTCTGCATTCTTAATGTATGTCCCGACCACCTTCATCCCCTTCTTGTTATTTCCTCGTTGTTATTGTTGGTGCCTGTCCACCGAATGATCTCAGTATTTGGTATTCTCTCGTCCCAGAGAATTCGGAGAACTTTTCTGAGACACCCTCCCTCAAAGTCTCTTATGCGACTGTCTGTCTTGGTACTTGTTTTCCCTGTCTTTGATCCATTAAAAGTAAATCTTCTTCTTTACCCTTGGCCCCTAGGGAGGCATACGTCCACAACCAAGACTTTCCAAGCCCGCATATTCAAGGCTATCTTTTCCAGATCTTACCACTATCTCCCCATTTTCTTGCATTCCGTCTCCAAGTCCAGTCTCCAGGTGTTCCTGGGTCTTCTCTTACCACTATTGACCTGGAGGTTACATCGGAGAGTGTCTCGTGATGCTGTCAAAGGGTTTCCTCAGTGTGTCCTATCCATCGCCACCTTCTGCTCCTTATCTCTTGTTCCACTTCTCGTTGTCCTGTTCTATCCCAGAGTTCCCTGTTTGTAGTCTTGTCATACCATCACAGATGGAGTATCTTGCACAGGCATCTATTGATGAATGTCTGCAACTTTTTGGTGTTGCCTTTAGTTGTTCTTCATGTCTCCGCTCCATATCGATATATGAACTTCATATGTTCTTCAGAATGGCAAATGCTGATCTTGCCTTTTGTATTCTAACCCTAACATCTTCATCTCTCTCTCTCGCGATCACCGCCCAGACCGATGTTCCAGATCTCCCCATCAATTCTTTTCATGTGGAAATCTGATTCATGCAGCCTTAGCATTGGTGTTGTTTTACGTCACATCTTCAGCATCATTTGGCGCTCTGGTGCTTATCCTTCGGTGATGTGTCCGGTTTCAACCAGCGTTTACTCGGTTCGCTCTCGTTCTGTAGCCATCTAGTGTTTTTTTACGGTGTGGGGTAGCTAGCTAGCCCCACATCCATCCTCCTTAGTGGCCTCTTACATGGCAGGTAACAGTCGTCCTATTCTTTACACCCCAATTTGGGCCTCGGTAACCACTCGGGGGACATCTTCACCTGTGCCACCTTGAATGTTAATTAGAAGTACTACACTACATTCACTATTTATGGTTTTACGGTTGTATAAATCTGTCACATTACAATAGATTTATGTAGCTAGTTAACTAACAACAAATATAGCTTTACAAAAAAATTAAACAACTCAAAACAGTATGGAACGGAACTGATAAGAAAACATAGATCAGAATACTAAGAGCTTGCCTATTCCCAGTGGCAACGTATGGGGGTGAAGCATGGCCATTTAATTAAGCTGTGGAAAAACATATAAGTGCTTTTGAATATAAGTGTTACAGAATAGTCCTTCGTATATCTTGGACAGAGAAGAGAACAAATAGATCTATCCAGAAAGAACTCAAAATCAAAGAAAACTGGCTGATGCTACAAATAAGAAAGAGAAAATTGAGATATTTTGGACATATAAAAAGACATGAAGGGCTGGAGAAGACCATCATGGAAGGAGGCATACCGGCAAAGAGAAGGAGAGGAAGACCACGGAGAAGATGGATTCAGGATGTAACTGATGGTTTGAACATGACAGCTGCAGAGGCAGGACATCTGGCCTATGATAGAGAGAAATTCCGGAGGACTGTTGGGGTGCCAGAGTTCTGCTCAGGACAGGCTATTTGATGATGATGATGTAGTTATCATGATAGCCATATTATGTGGTGACTTGCTGTCATATTGATAGTTTACAACATAACAAAGACAGAAAGTAACAACTAACTTTAAACTCATCAATCAAGTCAGTAATGTTTAAGTCACCCGTGTGGGGTTGGGTCCACAAGGGAAGCACAGAATAGTACCACTGCTACCTACACAGCATGTCGTAAGATACGACTGAGGTAGGGGCCTAGGGAAGCTACCCTATTAAATAAAAATCGTCGCGGAAATCGGATGTGCTAGCCTACTTGTAGACCGATAACTGACACAAAACAGAATCACTCTTAGGCTCAGATCACATACAAATCACTCAAAGTGGTTAACAAGTGGTCGATATGGAGCGCTGGAAGAAGAAGAAGATTACTGTTTAAGTAAGTGTCGCAATGGGTCCAGTAGTTAGTGAACTTGCTTCGCAAACGGAAGGTCCCAAGATCAAAATTCTCAGTTCGAGTGAAATACATTTTCTACTGTAAAATCTCTCATTTCGACCTTTCTTAAGTTTTGCAACGGAGAAACGCTGGACAGTATCGCCGACCTTTCTAATATTGGTCATATCACCGACTCACTAGCTGCTGGTAACAGAAAAATAACAACACCACAGTTCTAACACCACATTCACCAATATACCACATGGCTTGAACAGAATTATTCACCAACTTACTAACAACCAAGTATACAGACTTAAACCTGGCTGGAATCTTAATGATAAATATCACACCGAAAGAATGCACACACCGCAATATCGGACCGACACAATTCACACACCGTAGTATTTGAACGACAGAATTCACATACCGTAATATCTCACCGACAGAATTCACATACCGTATGATTTAGTTGACAGGATTCACATATTGTAGCAGCGGCAACATAATTCATATACTGTAACATTGGCTGATAAAATTCACATAGCCTAAAATTAAAAAGACATAATTCACATAACCTAAAATTGAAAAGACAGAATCCACACAGCCTAACATTGAAAGACAGAATTCACACATCCTAACATTGAAAGACAGAATTCACATACCGTGCCAAGATAACCTTTATTATATTATAGAAAACTGGAAAGTAATAATTTCTACAACGGACTGCATAAGAATGTCGTAAAATGACTGTCTCATTAATACACACTAAAGTCGCTAAGTAGAGAAACTATCTACAATACACACTAAAGTCGCAAAGAGAAACTATCTACAATAACACTTTAAAGTCGCTAAGTAGAGAACTATCTACAATAACCTAAAGTCAATGAGAAAACATCTACAATCCACATAGTCTAAGAGGAAACTTATCTACATACACACTTTAAAGTCGCTAAGAAGAACTATCTCAATACACACTAAAGTCGTAAGAGAGAACTTCACAATCACACTAAAGTCGCTAAGAAGAGAAACTATCTACAATACACTAAAGTGCAAAGAAACCTATCTACAATACACACTAAAGTCGCTAAGTAGAGAAACTATCTACAATACACACTAAAGTCGCTAAGTAGAGAAAACATCTACAATACACACTATAGTCGCTAAGTAGAAAAACTATCTACAATACACACTTTAAAGTCGCTAAGTAGAGAAACTTATCTACAATACACACTAAAGTCGCTAAGAAGAGAAACTATCTACAATACACACTAAAGTCGCTAAGTAGAGAAACTTATCTACAATACACACTAAAGTCGCTAAGAAGAGAAACTATCTACAATACACACTAAAGTCGCTAAGTAGAAAAACTATCTACAATACACACTTTAAAGTCGCTAAGTAGAGAAACTTATCTACAATACACACTAAAGTCGCTAAGTAGAGAAAACATCTACAATACACACTAAAGTCGCTAAGTAGAGAAACTTATCTACAATACACACTAAAGTCGCTAAGAAGAGAAACTATCTACAATACACACTAAAGTCGCTAAGTAGAAAAACTATCTACAATACACACTAAAGTCGCTAAGAAGAGAAACTATCTACAATACACACTAAAGTCGCTAAGAAGAGAAACTATCTACAATACACACTAAAGTCGCTAATAAAAACTATCTACAATACACCTAAAGTCGCTAAATAGAGAAACTATCTACAATACACACTAAAGTCGCTAATAGAAAACATCTACAATACACACTAAAGTCGTAGAGAAACTATCTACAATACACACTAAAGTCGCTAAGTAGAAAAACTATCTACAATACACACTAAAGTCGCTAAGTAGAAAACTATCTACAATACACTAAAGTCGCTAAGAGAACTATTACATTACACGTAAAGTCGCTAAGAGAACTATCTACAATACATACTAAAGTCGCTAACTAGAGAAACTATCTACAATACACACTAAAGTCGCTAAGTAGAGAATATATCTACAATACACACTAAAGTCGCTAAGTAGAGAATATCTACAATACATACTAAAGTCGCTAATAGAGAAACTATCTACAATACACAACGAGTCACTAAAGAACACCTTTCTTAATACAAACCAAAATCACTCAATGATGAATAATATCCCCACTTTGTAACTTCTAATTACCTACCACACGACCTCACTAACTTTGTCCTCTCTCGGTAAACATCGGCTATTTTCGGAATAAAAACGAAACAAGAGTTCAAATATTTCAATAGGTTCAGTTAATTCAGTTCAAAAACCAACCAGTCCCCTAAACCAGGCCACGCAGTTTTGTATCCTGTACCTACTGTAAAACTTATAAATGACATACAACTTGTAAAATAAATGAACAAGTAGTTTTACAGCTTTAGTCAAGTAGCTCTTGAATACAATATTTTTTGGCGCGCAGTGAAACACGCGATATAAAGGTCTGTATCTTATAATAACAGATCTACAATGAAGACAAAAGTTATTTTGACTATTATATATCCTTTAAGGAAAACAGTGAAACGCGGTAAAAAGGTCTTTATGCTTGACATCGCTCTACACTCATTCAGTTTGGGCGTATCCAACTTTTCGCCCCTACTCCCTTCCTTTACTTTCTCTCTGTAAACGAAATAGCTGAGGGACGGTGATAAGGTATATTAAGTATGACTTAACCACTGTTAAGTCAAATAGAATGTTGTTTCTTAGTGTCCTGTCACATCACACACACTCAATGAGACATGATAAAAGGTCCTTAGAGAGTTTTCTGCACTTACTAAAGGGGATAAACGATATTTTTTGTGGAGGCAATCCTAATCTTGAAATAACTAACAGTGAGACGTCAAAATAAGGCCTTTATGTCAGGACATGCTGACGAAGTAGCCTAACGTTTTTGATTGAGTATGTACCTTAATAAAGAACCATCTCCGGATGTGGGACGAAGTAACGGCAAAGAAGACCTGTACAGGGCACTTAAACTGAGCGCAACAATGAACAATGCAACCTCTACGTCTGGCGAAACACGTAAAAATAAAGTACTTTAGTTTTACACAGTACATATTGTGGCGTCTGTGGGTTAGGGGATAGTAACGCTGTCTAATAACTCCGACGTTCTGAGTTTGAATCACGCTGCGGACAATTTGGTTTCAAATTGTTCGTGATTTTTACCAAAGGACGATGGCACCACCCGTTCAGAAAGCAATGGCAAACTGCTGAACGTAATCTTTCTTTCTTTATTTTGTCCTTCTCTATTTTTTTTGCCACTAGGCGTTTCAGGTTTAACTGATGATCGGTTTCCGAGATAGTGCACACTCGGTCGCTTGATATGGTGTGGTATTGTGAGTTTTAAGATGTCTGTAACTCCATCAACCCATCTTTTCTTGGTCTGTCCCTTCCTCTTGATGATTCCATTTTTAGGTTGTACCCTCTTGCAACTGGTGTATTTGGGTTCATTCTGACCAAGTGGCCAAACCATTTGAGTCTCTGTTTTTCAATAAATCTAATAGCAGGTGTTGTTCCGACTGTTCTTCTAATTTCCTCATTTCTTATATGGTCTCTTCTTGTTTTATTTACTGCTTTCCTCAAGCATCTCATTTCGCATAAGGTAATTTTCCTTTCATGTTCTTTTGTCAGTGTCCATGTTTGGCAATGGTAGCACAGTGTTGGTATAAAGATTGCAAGATGAAGACTGAACGTAATAATGCCTAGAAAAATCACAAACAGGTTTTAAAAAAAGCAGGGGTTGATTCGCAAAGTTCTGTAAAGGATATGCAATTTACTTAGCATATAACAAAGCAAACTTTCTTCTTACGTCTTTCCCCATAGCTATATAGTGTTACTGCAGTCTTGACTTATATTGTTAACACTCCCCCAGTTTGCAGTCTTGACTTATATTGTTAACACTCCCTGTTTGACATAGATAAGGTACAAGGAATATAAGAACACTATTTGGAGTATTGAATCTTTCTTTCTTCTTCTTTCTTCTTTCTCGAATCATGTTTGCCTCACAGCGTCAGGTCAGGAAGAGATTTCTAAAACAGGCCCTAGTATGCGCTTTGTAAATAGTCTCTTTCGTCGCCTCTGTTATCTCTGAGGTCCATCTTTGCGTGGCCAGCCTTTTTGTTTTGTACCCATTGTATCTGATCAGCATTGCTCTTTGAGGTGCACTGTCTGTTGGTAATCTGCTTACGTGGCCGAACCATTTAATTTGTTGTTTCTTGATGAAGTCTAGTACTGATGTTGTTCCCACTTTTTCCTGATGTCTTCATTTCTCAACCGGTCTCTTCTTGTTACACCCAGCATTCTGCGTAGACACTTCATCTCTGTTGTGACTAGTTTTCTTCTATCGTTTGTTGTCAGCGTCCAGGTTTGGCACTGGTAACATAATGTGGGGAATGAGGGTAAGAAACAGAGAAAGCTTATCATCAATATAAGAAAGAGGTAGTCATCATTTTTCGGGCATGTGATGATGAGGGGAGGTTTAGAATACATTATTTTAAAAAAATACTGTTGTTACTGTCTGTAGTACCGCTTTTTAGGGCGATGTAGGACAGGTGTGACGGTCTGAGGAATTGAATGGCTACCGGGATAGTGCAGTCCCCGCGAAGTTGTTCAGGTTATGATTTTTTATGCCCACAATAGAAAAAAATTCCTGCCTTACCGTGAATTGAACCCATGTCTCCCGCATAGGAGCCGCGCTCTAATCCATTCGGCCAGAACACATTGTAACAACCGGTAAAATCGAGAGGAGACGAGACAGAAGAAGATACAGAGAGAGAAAACTTTGGATAGCCTGACTTCATGGCACGGAAGAGCGTCAACAACTGAGATGATAGCAAACATCAGAGATAAATGAAAAAATCTGGCCAGCAATGGCGGAATGCGGGAGGGTCATTCAGAGTCAGAACTGTTTGATTCTGAACACGACTTTGCTAGCGTATTTCCGACATGTTTGGTCGAGTATTTTCCGGTTTTGTGTGCCGAGCTACTGAGTTAGTGCTTGAGCAACGCTGTGAGCTATGAATGTTACATGGAATGCTTTTGCTGTGTCAACCGTGCGTTTGTTGTGTGTTAGTGTGTATTCAGAAAATGGCGGACAGCGGTTATGACGAACAAGGTCAATCTGTCGTATGCAGTTATATTGCGAGTGCAGAAAGCTGGATTTTGTCATGATTGATGTTCCCTACGACAAGAATTGCAATTCAAGTAATGAACAGTTTTGTGTTGCTACATTAGCAACGACCATATGCATTTCATGCGGAGCAGGTTTCTTTTTGTGGTGGTACGCGGCTGTTTCCTTCTGGAATTAGTTCACACAGGAAACATTTCACAGTTGTTAGCATTTCGTGTGATTTTCATTGGCACAGGAACGGAGCAATTATGGGGTGACCCGTTGCATTGAAGTTGGAACCGTACTTATGAACTATGAACCAGAGATCAATTTCTGGATATCCATGATCGCCTACACCAGATGGGCACGGCACCTGATAATGATGATGACATAACACTTAAATTGAGCGCCAACACTGAACAGTGCGGACCAAACTCACATATAGAAGAATCGTTACGGTGCGCAACACACAAGTTTGCACATGCGTGTATGTGTTAGTGTGAGTGCATAAGTGCTCGAGTAAGTGTGTGTACGTGTGTATATTTACTTTTCTTTCCTATTTCTCGGAGTCTTATGAATGGTTTGAAACTCACAGTGCGAGACCTGACCTTGTAGCAGCTGCGAAGAAAGGAAAGGAAACAGGATAAGGTTAAACGAGGACAAAAAGAGTAGGAAGTGGAGGAGGGAATTCAGGAAACAATGACTGGTATCAAAAAGATGTGAATGAATCATTGGAACCAGAATGGCCCCAAGTCTCGAGAAATTTCAAACTTAGCGTCTTAATTTTTGAACAGGTTCAGGGGCGTATTCGGGAAATAAATAGTAGTGGGGGTGCTTTACGAAATGAATATAAATGCCATTCTTATAATGGTCACAATTCTGGAGAAATTTCAAACTTAGCGTCTATATTTTTGCACAGGTTCAGGGGCGTATTCGTGAAATAAATAGTAGTGGGGGTGCTTAACGAAATGAACATAAATGCCATTCTTATAATGGTCACAATTCTGGAGAAATATCAAACTTTGCGGCTTAATTTTTGAACAAGTGCAGGGGCGTAGTCGTGAAATAACTAGTAGTGGAGCGATTTACCAACTGAACTTTAACGACATTCTTAGAATGGGACCAATTCTAGAGAAATTTCAAATATGGCGCCATAATTTTTGAATAGGTGCAAGGGCGTAGTTGTGAAATAAATAGTACGGGGGTGCTTTAAGAACTGAACTTCAATGACCTTCTTAGAATGGCCACAATTTTGGAGAAATATCAAACTTGGCGTCAAAATTTTTTGAACAAGTGCAGAGGCGTAGCTGTGAAATAAATAATAATGGAGCGATTTATAAACTGCAGTTTAATGGACTGATAAAATGACTAATGTGGAGATGTTGAATGAGATCAAGACACAGAGAAAGCTTATCATCAATATAAGAAAGAGACAGTCATCATTTTTCGGGCATGTGATGAAGAAAGGATGATTAGAACACATTGTGACAACTGGTAAAATCGAGGGTAGACGAGACAGAGGAAGACAGAGAGAGAAAATTGTGGATAGCCTGACTTCATAGCACGGTAGAGCGTCAACATCTGAGTTGATAGCAAACACCAACGACAGAGATTTGTGGAGATCCATGATCGCCTACGCCAGTCGGCATGGCACCTGATGATGATGATGACATTAATGACATTTCTTAGAATGGCAAACATTCTACAGAAATTTCAAACTTGGCGCCATAATTTTTGAACAGGTTCAGGGCGTATTCGTAAAAAATAGTGGGGTATGTTTACCAACTGAACATAAATGACATTCTTAAAATGGCCACAATTCTGGAAAAATTTCAAACTAGGCGCTATAACTAGGCGTTATATTTAGCCATAGTGATTACCTAAAACTTTCTAAGACCATTTCTAACGAAATTGTAAAAAGGTTCTGGGGTCGTATATATAAAGTGCAGAGTCCGTGACAGTGGCCCAGTTATCTACAACTAAATTATTTAACTAAACATATATGCTAACACTGTGCTACCAGTGCCAACCAAACATGGACACTGACAAAAGAACATGAAAGGAAAATTACCTTATGCGAAATGAGATGCTTGAGGAAAGCAGTAAATAAAACAAGAAGAGACCATATAAGAAATGAGGAAATTAGAAGAACAGTCGGAACAACACCTACTATTAGATTTATTGAAAAACAGAGACTCAAATGGTTTGGCCACTTGGTCAGAATGAACCCAAATACACCAGTTGCAAGAGCGTACAACCTGAAAATGGAATCATCAAAAGGAAAGGGCAGACCAAGAAAAGATGGGTTGATGGAGTTACAGACATCTTAAATCTCCACAATACCACAGCATATCAAGCGACCGAGCGTGCATTATCTCGGAAACCGATCATCAGTTAAACCTGCTACGCCTAGCGGCAAAAAAGCAGAAACGGACAAAAGAAGAAGAAAGAAAGAAAAAGAAAGAAAGAAACATATATGCATGCGTTCAACAGTGTTTTTTTTAAATTTTTACTGCAATCAAATCAAGGATTTTTGTGACGTATTTATAACGTGCTGGACTCACGTTTCAAAGGAATTCGGTTCCTTTCTCTCGTGGTGAGATTGGGATATTTTCACAGAGATCGATTTCCTAGTTCTAATGGAGACAGACGATAAAAAAAGACCCGTGGTTAAGTTTAGCATCTGAATGGTAGTTTCTAATGATTGCGCGTTCAACGACTTTTTTTTTTTTTTCCTGATCCAGAAGCACTTGAACTGAAAGCTCTTCGGCTCGGTGTCGTGGACATTGTAACCCTTCGGTTCGGTGCCACGAACACCGTAAATCTGAGGAACCTGTAGCTTTTCTGCCAGTCCGCGGAGTTGAACCCGTACATACAGAGGACTTGTCACCCGTAGTCCAATGTGCTACGAACACGCTGATCACGCGGGCCTTCAACGGCTTTCCAGCCTCCTATTCTCGATGTTGAACTGCCAAGGGTTCTTACGTGCTCAAATTGAACACGGGACCAATGTTTCATCATCCTTTCTGATAGGACTAGGAACTCGATCTCACCTACACTGAGTACAGATATCTGTGGAAAAAATATATCGATGGCATGATGGAGCTCTCCTTCTTCTTCTTCTTCTTTGCGTTCGTTCTTTACGACCAATTTTAATCACTCTTTGTGATAGGTTTGATCTTTGCCAAGAACGTGTATACGTTACACATTGGTTTAGTAGACCCTTAAACGCATAGACTTCTACACGTTTAGGACACATGCATCCGATTTCATCCTAACCTCCTTAGTCGCCTCTTACGACATGCGTGGCGGGTAACAGTGGTTCTATTCTTTACACTCCAAATTCTGGCCCCGGTAACCACTCGGGAGCGAATCGAGTACATTTGCCACTGGAAGCGAGCACCTAATCACTACGCCACACAGAGTTAGGTAGAATTACGTCATCATCAGGTGACGTGCCGGCTGACGTAGGTGTTCTGGATTTTCACAAATCGCTGTCTCATGTGTTGCTATCAACTCAGATGTTGACGCTCTTCTCAGCCATGAAGTCAGGCTATATACAATTTCTCTCTCTCT
Source organism: Arion vulgaris (assembly GCA_020796225.1). NCBI lineage: Eukaryota > Metazoa > Mollusca > Gastropoda > Stylommatophora > Arionidae > Arion > Arion vulgaris. Next base: position 4,096,430 of record CM036774.1, read on the forward strand.
GTCTTCCTATGTCTCGTCTTGCCTCGATTTTACTGGCTGTCACAATGTGTTATAAACCTCCCTTCCTCACCACATTCCCAAAAATGATGACTGCCTCTTTCTTATATTGATGATAAGCTTTCTCTCTGAGTCTTGACCTCATTCAACACTTCAACATTAGTCATTTTAGCAGTCCATGAGTTTCTCATAATATAATGACGTATCGCATTCAAATAGTGAGAAGTTCATTTGTAAGATATCCTTCAGACAGGCTTGTGTTGCTGCGGTGAAGACGATGACGTCAACTGAGGCTGTCTTTGCTACGTCCACTTGTGACATGACATAGTTGTGGGTGAATCGTTTGACCTTTCGTTGTTCGCTACAGCACACAACGCAATGTTTCTTGCCCAGCACTCTGATGTCACTCCACTAGATCTTTCAAGAGCGGTAAGTGTGTACGATACATGGGCGTAACGTTTGAGGTTAGTACGGTGGCGTTGAATCTAACGATTACGTCATCAAAACCTGCCTCACACTTATTGTAAATGTAATAGTGTTACTGTTTATCCTAAGGCTTACATCCGTATTCGTTATATACCTTGAGACAGCTCTGACGTACTACATGATGATTCATGATATGATTTTCTCTTCTTCTTTGCGTTCGTTCTTTACGATCCAATTTTAATCACTCTTTGTGATATGTTTGATCTTTGCAAGAACGTGTATACGTTCGCATTGGTTTGGTAGGCCCTAAACCATAGACTTCTACACGTTTGGACACATGCATCGATTTCAGAAAAACCCCCCAGCCGCCTCGTACGACATGCGTGGCGGTAACAGTGGTTCTATTCTTTACACCCCCTGGGCGGTAACCATCGGCGGTTTGCTATATCAATACAACTTACCACACACATTAAAACAGTTATCTCATCGTAGCTTGTCGATTCAGGAACAATCCTTCTTCTTTAAACCCCCAAAAATTAGTTTTCCTCTTTTCCAAAAAGTACAAGGGGGAAGCGGGGAAGCACTTTCGCAAGAAACCTCCAACAGCCCCAGGCGTGTGTGCTGTGCAGTGCTGCGTATACCACATTTTGGTCTATGACATCAGCCTGAAAAACTTCTCTGTCCCCCTCTACATATTTTTGGGGGCTGGCAAAAAATAGCTTTTTTTTTGTTTCTGGGTCACAAACGTAATGTACGTGAATGTATAAATGAATGTTAATTTTAAACCCGTTTTTAGCCCACAGGGGAAAGATAATAACAGATGTTTAATGCGTCTTTAGAATGAATGGGCAAAATTTAAAACGTCGGCAGAAAAAGGGTTTATGGCAAAATGTCGGCGTATATCTTCTTCTCAGACCCCAAATGACATCGTACCAGCTTCTGGTCCTCTTCTCATTCTTCTTTCATTATTCCTCAGAATTATCTTCTCTGTGCACTCTTTTCGTTTGATGTCGGAAATGTTTCTTCTTCTTCTTCTTTGCGTTCGTTCTTTACGACCAATTTTAATCACTCTTTGTGATATGTTTGATCTTTGCCAAGAACTGTATACGTTGCACATTGGTTTGGTAGGCCTATACGACAGACTTCTATACGTTTAGGACATGTGCATCCGTTTTCAGCCAAACCTCCATAGTCGCCTCTTACGACATGCATGGCAGGTAACAGTGGTTCTATTCTTACACCCCAAATTTGGGCCCGTAACCACTCGCGGTGGTCCGAAAGAAATTTTTGTTTAATTTTCCTTGTTTTATTATGGCACTTTAAATTTGGGGGGGGGGTTTTTCTGTTGTGTAAATCTAACAGGTTACTTGAATTTTTAACAGTTCCCTTGTCTAAGCACTTCCCACTTGCCCTAACCCAGTTAGTTTTTTTCTAACAGTTTTATGTTTTTAAAGATTCTTGTCTAAAAAGTTACTTGTCTAACAGTTGTTTGTCTAACAGTTACTTGCTAACAGTTACTTGTCTAACAGTAACTTATTTCAAACAGTTAATTGTCTAACAGTTACTTGTCAAACAGTTACTTATATAACAGTTACTTGTCAAACAGTTACTTGTCTAACAGCTACTTGTATAAATTTGTGTTTAAAAGAAAGTAAATAAACCCCTTATGCATTTTTTTTTTCCCGATCCAGAGACTTGGTGCCATGGACATCGTAACCCTTCGGTTAGGTGCCACGAACACCGTGAATCTGCGGAACCTGTGACTTTTCTGCAAATCCGGGGAATTTAACCCGCACACACAGAGGACTAGTCACCCGCAGTCCAACCCGCTACGAACACGCTGGGCAGACGGGCATCTCTTATTCATAACTCAAGGTATATTTGGGAATAAAATGCCAGGCCAGTAATTTTGAAAGTGGTCACACGAGAGTGATGTGGTCAGCCATGGCCCCCGGCAACATAAGGCCGACTAGCTCAGGCAGAAAAACCAACCATGGACTCATATATTTAAGTAACATTACACAAATCTTAGAATGTTCTATCAAACATATACACACAAAAACCAGCCTCCATTAAACAGAATTCTGGTTTTCGGAGTTAAATCACCTAATTTTCTACATTAGCCTAAATCCTATGATCCAGGGTCTTTTGAGTGGTTAAGCTTTGAATGCGAGTTTTTATTGTTAAAAATTTGCATAATATAACGATTTGAGTATGTTTAAAGAATTTATCTTTATCAAACAAACTGGAATGCAAGCCCTGACGTTGTGGTCTTATTTCGACTTTTACCTGAACCACTGGCCGTATGTTATCAACACACGGTCAGCATCACGCTGCCGTATTTTCTCGCAGCGCTTTTCCTAGTACCGGGTCTTGGGCTGATGGTTAAGCCCTTTGCCGTGCGAGTCGATGGTCGTGGGTTCGAATCCGGACTGGGCCTTTCTGTTCACGAGTGCAGTTTTTCCAGAGAACCCTAGGATCGTTTCCGGAGCTCGGAGTTCGTGTAATACTCTCTGCAGGTGGCGAGCGAATTCTGCGGAGAGGACCGAGCCATATGGGGTAAAACCCGGTGCAATGAAGTCAATCCTTTGGCAAAAACTCTTTAAACCCAATTGGATGCCTGGGTCGACCTAAGAGCAGTTATGGTAAAAAAAAAAGTAAAGGAACCCATTCATAGCTTGTGGTATATAGGGCAATACAGTGTTAGGCCTGTATTTTTATTGACCGTCGGCACACGATGGGTGATGTGTCAGCATCACGCCGGCCGCCTTTACTTTCCCAGAGCATGTCTGGTGCCCAGTTGAGGCTGGGTCGACCTGAAACCATCACGATCGGGAAAAATTCCACGCCAACTGCGGGAGTTGAACCCAGACCACCAGCCATGAGAAACGAGTTCACTAACAACTACGCTACCGCGGCTCAAACAGTTATGGTCAGGATATATTACACGTCCACTGGGGATTTAAACCAAAACCTTCCCTCTAAGAAGCGAATTCGTTAACAGCAACGCCACTGTGCTCTCTTATATGTGCATACAACGAAACGGTCGCACACTTCATGAGGACTGCGGGCTTTTGAGACAACGACATTGAGCATGACTATGGTGATCACCGCTGCCTCCAGGGCTCTGTCATGGGTGGCTGAGCAACAGGTTACCCATACGATCATCATATCAGACTCGATGAATATGCTTCAACTGATTGAATCTGGAAGTATGCGTGTGGAATGGGTGGACATCATTCGAGATCACATCTCAAGAAAATGACTTGGCTGTACACGCCTGGACATGCTGGAGTGCGGGGTAACGAGCGTGCTGACTCTCTTGCAAACAATGCCCGACTCAAGCGGGCAGAAGCATGGACAGAGCCGATATCATCAATGCGGTACGCTCTCAATTGTGTGACATGGGCAAGTCTCAGACACTGGAACGAGTTCGAGAATTAGGCGTTAAGTTTGGACATGCCAGACAGTGTCGTCTTCGTGGCAGAGAGAGAAGATATAGTAATCAACTTCTCATGGGTACTGTGAGCAAATGGACTTTGGGATGGCTGCTGCAACGGAGGACAGAGCACGAATGGGAATGCCCAATGTGCCATGACGTCGATCGCATAACATAACATAACATAATATATATATATATACTAAAATCAGAAGACTACGAATTAGGCAGGCATTAGGCAAAGTTAGGCGAATCCGTGTATTAAAATACAAGAGAATACTGCAGAAGAAATGTTTGCTTGAAATGTTTGTATAATGCATTCGTTTGCAGAGAGTATTTGCTAAATTGAACTTCCTTTAGTAAGCAGCTAAGTAGTACAGACAGTAGATCAGACATTCATACATTCGGGTGTCTCTGTGTGGCATAGAGGGTAGGTAATCGCCATACGCCCTCGTCGACCCGGGGTTCGTAAAGGGGAACAAAGAATAGTACCACTGCGACCTACAATACATGTCGTAAGATGTGACTGATGTAGGCCCTAGGGATGCTATCCTAGTAAAATAAAATGCAGAAAAGATATCAGACCTCTAATTGGAAGCGCATAATTTGCACAAGTGCAATCGCTTTAGGCTCAGATCACATATGAATCACACAGAATGGTTAACAGGTAGTCGATATGGAGCATTCGAAGAAGAAGATGCTCGTCTATCGAGCCAAAGGTACCAGGTCTCACGTGGATCTTTTTCAACAGATCCCCGATCTGAGTGTAGATGAGATTAAGTTGCTACCCTAGTAAATAAATAGCGTCGTAGAAATCGGATGTGCTGGTCTGTTTGTAGGAGCATAACTGGCACAACGTACTCGCTCTTAGGCTCGGATCACAAACTAGTAACACAAAGTGATTAATTTAATATGTGGGCGTTGTGTAACGTTTGAAGAAGAAGAAGAAGAAGAATGACGTCGACCGCATAACATAACATAACATAACATAACATAACATAACATAACATAACATAACATAACATAACATAACATAACATAACATAACATAACATAACATAACATAACATAGCATAACATAACATAACATAACATAACATAATATAACATAACATTACGTAACATAACATAACAATCGCTCACATATACACACACACAGTGGCGGCTCGTGCTCAGTTTTGTTGGTGGGGCCAGACACAAATTGTTCGGAAAAATCATGGTTTTGGTTTAGATTATATTTCAATTTATAAACTAATAAATACACGTTACACATTATTTTTTGTGGGACCCGGCCCCACTGAGCTTAATGACGAGCCGCCACTGCACACACATGATCATCAACATCATCAACTAGCTTGTCCTGAGCAGAACTTTGCCACTTTTAACTGTCCTTCAGAATTTCTCTCTCTCATAGGCCAGATGTTCTGCCTTTGCAGCGGTCATGTTCAAACCATCAGTTACATCCTGAATCCATCTTCTCCTTGGTATTCCTCTCTTCTCTTTGCCAGTATGCCTCCTTCCATGATAGTCTTCTCCAGCTCTTCATGTCTTTTTATATGTCCAAAATATCTCAATTTTCTCTTTCTTATTTGTAGCATCAACCAGTTTTCTTTGATTTTTAGTTCTTTCTGGATAGTCTTTCTGGATAGATCTATTTGTTCTCTTCTCTGTC